>JAVSCE010018335.1:0-72370 GCA_032199065.1 Smutsia gigantea
AGATGTGGTACATATACACAATGGAATATTATTCAGCCATAAGAAAACAAATCCTACCATTTGCAACAACATGGATGGAGCTAGAGGGTATTATGCTCAGTGAAATAAGCCAAGCCGAAAAAGACAAGTATCAAATGATTTCACTCATATGTGGAGTATAAGAACTAAGAAAAATACTGAAGGAACGAAACAGCAGCACACTTACAGAACCGAAGAACGGACTAATAGTTACCAAAGGAAAGGGACTGGGGAGGATGGGTGGGAAGGGAGGGACAAGGGGGAAAAAGGGGCATTACACTTAGCAGATGTAATATTAGGGGGGACGGGGAGGGCTGTACAACCCAGAGAAGACAAGTAGTGACTCTATAACATCTCACTATGCTGATGGACAGTGACTGTAATGGGGTCCTTCGGGGGGAGCTGATGAAGGGGGTAGTGTATAATCACCATAATATTGCATTTAATTGTAGATTAATGATATCAAAATAAACTTTAAAAAATAAAAGCAATAACAGCAAACTTAGATGTATAAGGGAATGATTCAACAGATAAGAAAAACAAAATAATGATGTAGGACAGAGTTGGAGATAGTTACTGGAGTGATATCCTTAACAAAATGAGGCAGAATGGACTCTAGTGCACATGTAGAGGAGTTAGCTTTAGACAGAAGCACATATGGATCATCTGTGATAACAGTGGGAAGGCAGAGTACATAGGTATACATAGGTGTACATACCTGTAGATGGGTAAAACTAGGAGTGGGAATGTGTAGATCTTTTCTGATAGCATCAATAGTCACAGTGAAAGTCATCAGCTGAGAATGACGATGAGAGGAGTCATACCAATGATTTGAAGAGAAAGGAGAATATATAACATGAGTGGAAGAGTGAAGGAAGAGTTAAGATTTCCAGAAAGCACTAAAGGATCATTGTTCTTCTTGTTAATTAATTTGTATTGGGATGGAGAAGAATGGTTGTTTTTTTCCCAGTGCTATCCAACTTCATGAATACATATGTGAAGTATTTGAAGAGTTAGATTTAACCAAGCAATAGTTGTGCCCAACTATCTAATGAAACGAAAGGGACAAGGGAGTTGAGGGTTAATAAAAAAAGGGTGCTTACAATGATTAAGCAAGTAATTGAAGCTATGTAAGGTGGGGAAAGATCTTAAGATGTTTGGATGACTGATCTCAATGGACTGAAATAAAGTGAATAGGTTGCTGGAGTAGAGAACGGGATGGTAAAGGAAAAGCTGGACAAAGAGAAGAGAGATTCAAAGTGAAAGGCAAGAAACAGATATAATGAATGATGCAGAACTGGGGTAATAAGGTCTAGAATATTGCCAGGGAATAGTTGAAGATGGAGGTCAACAGGAGAGGTGCTCCAAAAACTGAGGGGGCAAGGAGCTGGGAGATTCATCTCTGTGAATATTGACATTGCCCACTAATTAAATCAGAGAGGAGTTGAAGATAATGACAGGCTGGAGCTAAAATCTCTGGTACCTGAAGGGAGAATGACCAGGGCACAGGAAACTGGTAAACAATGAGAGCTGGTGGGTAGCTCACCTGTTACCCTGAGATTCAAATCTGAGAGGCGAGAGTGTGTAGCTAAGAGTGTATGCGAATGGTCTGACAGCAATCAGGTAGAGTGCAGAAGACACCAACCCCACCTTAAGACAGGAATGAAAAGGCAGCCACTGGGAAGCTGCAGAGGAAGTGTCTTTAAGGAAAAGCCTAGATTTTTTTAAGAGCTAGAAAGTGAAGGCATGTTCAGAGAGGTTGAGGATGCATTGTGCTGTGCAGATAATGGATTACGAGTTCCAGAGAACACAGGGGAAGTGTTTTGGAAGTTAAGTAGGAGTTTGAAATAGGGCTGGAACAGTGGGTAGAAATGGTTATTCAAGAGAGCAAGGTGGCCATGACTAGGAAATCTGAGTTCCTGGTGATAACTACACAAGGGGAACAGAAGGTTTAACAATATTTCCCTGGATTTAAGCCAAATAGAGACAGCAAGGCTGTGAGTGTAGGGGGGTGGGGGGAAGATGAGGTAGAGCTCTGGTTCACCATCTTGACCTCTGTCGGTTGACGAAAGGGGGTGCTGAGAACTCAGGACATACTCACTGGGTGAAGATTTCTTTATGGCTGGAATGACAGAGGCCTGGAGAGAGGTGGTCTTAGACCAGTGTGTACGTTTATTCTTCACTTCTACAAGCAAAAGGGTATTTTACACCAAATTTGGTCCAACTTGAAATCTTTTCTATACATTGTAAAGAAAAGCTACATATTTTTAGCTAATATGTATCAAGCACTTAGTACATGCCAGGCAATATTAATGTGTACATATTTTAACTCAGTTAATTCTAACATTATGAATTACATGTAATTATCACCCCTATTTTACAGATGAAGAAACTAAGGCAGAGAATGATAATTATCTTGCCCAAGATCAAAAAGCTATCAAGTGTTTCAAGCCAGGGTTTCCCCAGGGAGTCAGCTCTATAGACCACGTATTTACATAAATGCCAATAAATGAGAGTACAGTGGATTTTGTGCGTTTTATTTTTTTTGGTCTTTTACTTTGGTGTAGTCTTAGTGGGGCTTCATTTTCTATGTTAAAAAGTCACCTACAGAACCTCCAAAATAGTGTGTGGAATTAAAAAATTATGTGTTCTGTTTAAATTCTTAGCCTTTGACACAACACCTGGATTTACTACCTTTTATAGTTGACAATGAAAATCATGTGTTTAATGGATTATTTCCTCTTTGCAGATTTTAACTACTGAACTAGAAACATTCGTTTTTACCTGTTAATTACAGCTATTAGGCAAAATAGAAACACTTCCCACTTCAGGAACACAAATATAAGTATTTTTCATGACGACAGTCCTCCTTGTATTTGGTTAGAGCACTGTCATCAAAGATACACAGGTGAGCTGTGAAAACAGCACAGATATGGAAGCATCACTAGAGAAACAGAATAGCTCCTCAAGGAACAAGGCAATAGAAAAAGGTCAATTATTTGGAAAGCCTTTAGACAAGAGCCTGTTCTTTTTTAATGTCCCAAACTCTGCATTTGGGACTACAAAGGTGATGAGTTTCATTAAACATTATTTTAAGAGGCAGCCAGAAGATGCTCAGATTGTATGCTTTGGCTCCACGTAGTTTTCATGATAGGCAGGTTTTGTAATATTTCCTACACGTAGCAGGTACCTTAATGTCCACGCTATAAATTTCAAATTGACTGACTAGCCCATGATCACCAAGCCAACCATATCATTGTCTTGGATTAATATTTTCTAGAAATTGAGTATTTTTTAAATGTAGTTAATTATAAAAGAAATCCCCAATTTTGAATATTTGAAATGTGTTCTGTTAACTTTTAGAGATTTGGGGGAAGGAGCGCACATGTCCATTGCTTCTATCTTATTAGATTTTTTCTTGCTATGGCTTATTATTAATATCACTTTGAATAGGAGCTAACAGAAATGTCCACAGTTGCTACTTCTACTTCTGGATGGGAGAAACCACACTGAAAAAATCAATACAAGACTGAAGAAAAACCAATAAATCAAAGTTTAGTACAGAATGTACCACCAGGAAGAGTTCTTTTTTCAAATTTGTATTTAATAGTTTATTTATACAAGGCTTAATGAAGCCAGTTTCTTTTTACTTTGTCCTCATGGAAACTACACTACTCAACAGTTTGTTTTTTAAGGGTTATTCACATATTTGAAAATTATCTGCAGTTTGTGTAACCTGTTGCTTCTCAAATTTAATTGTGTGCAATTCTTTTTTGTATCAGTCTTATTATTTATTTAAACCTTTAATTATCTCTGTATTTTTTTTGCTATATAATTTATAAGATTTGTAACATTCTTCCAAGTGAGATTTTAATGTATGAAGAATCCAAGAATTCAAAAATTTAAATGAAGGGTGGGAAACATATTAACCTATTCCATTTCTATCATTTGCCAATGGTCTCATGACTCTCTCCCAGTCATTAAAATAAAATCAACACTGTATGTTCTTCCTTTGTAAATGTAGTGTTCTTGGTACTCAGATCTCAGAACATTCCCTTGCTGTTTCCAGCAGTAATGGTAAAATTAAACCAAGTAAACTTATTTCCTTGCAGCCTCCCTTTGTGGTCAATAAGCTAAGAGAGCTGAAAGAAACCCAGAGGCCACTGACACCTACACCTGACACGTCTTCATTCGCAGGGCCTCACGGCTTCCTGCTGTTTGCACTTCTATATAATGCCTTGACTGTACCCAGAACAGCAGGATTACACAATATTCCCAAGCTCACCATGGGTAAGGAAGCTGGAGGAAGACGTGACCAGGCCAAAATCAGCTTAGCACTGCTCTAACAAGCCTGACAGCTAAAAGCTTTGCGTAGAAAAAAGGGAACCACCTGGGATAGAAGACGGGCTCGGGAAAGGCAACACTCTTTCTGGGGCTGCAGCAATAATGAGCACCAAAGCAACAAGGTTGAGTTCTTCAAGGATGTTCCAACAAAGCAGCTTGATTGCTCATCTATTATCAATCCCACCCTGGTAAAAGGATCTTTACAACCCACTCCATTCATAAACTGTCCCCAAGTTTTACCAAATCACACAACCCTTCATTTGAGACCCTGCGTTCTGACCTGATGTGGTTCCTTTGCCACTTCTCTTGATTAGCTGCCGTAGCCCCTCCCAGTGTGCAGATCAGCACCACGAACAGCAGCCCCGCACAGGCCTTCCATCTGGGAAACATCACCCCACCACGGATTGCTGGGTGCTTCTTTTGTTCCTTCATACTTTGCCTGTTATAATACATTTGGTTTTTCTACATAAAACTATTTATAAAATAATAAAGATTGTCTGGTTGCTTCAAGATGACCAATATATTCTCTGTCATTTAACAATATGGGCAACATGGATGTCTGCCTTTTCACCTTTCCAAGCCACGTTCA
Organism: Smutsia gigantea; assembly: GCA_032199065.1. NCBI lineage: Eukaryota > Metazoa > Chordata > Mammalia > Pholidota > Manidae > Smutsia > Smutsia gigantea. Next base: position 4,952 of record JAVSCE010018335.1, read on the forward strand.
CTGCTGAAACAAAAGCTTGGTTTATCCAGCCTGCCCCTAGCACCTGGTATACAACATTGATATCCATGTGGAGCCAGTTGTAGGATAAGACATTTATGATGTTACATAATCCACTACTGATCTAAATAAACTGACAAATCCTGGGAATGGGTATAGGCTGTGGGTCAGACCCAAGACAGAGAGGATACTCAAAAAGCCTTCAAACCTGAACAACAGTTCAAGACCAGTTCCATTCATCCCTATTGTCGCTGATGCCCTGCCTGCTCCAGCAGAGGCCTCAGGGTTCTAGTCCTCTTGAGGATGGTAGCTCAAGATGCCCTTTTCTCCTTCCCCACATCAGCAAAAGGGGCCCATTACACTGATGTAATGTTAACATGTGAACTGCCTCTGCTGCAGGACACCCCGCAGGCTTTCCTAGAACATCTTTAAGGGAAAAGATGGACAGTGAACCCACAGAAAATTTAAGGCCTATGCAACACCATAAGGTTTTGGGGAGCCATTTGGTCAGGTAAAATACATGTTGTTCCAAAAGCTGTGATTGGTCAAAAGTTTAACCAACCCTAAGAATGTAAAAGAGATACAAGCCTTCATAGGGACTTGGGAGTTTGGAAGACTTTCACTCCTCACCGGCACAGTGCCTCTTTCCTTTATGCCAGCTGGTAAAGAAAGGGCACATGAGGGAGTAGGGATCAGATCTCAGGCTGCCTTTCAGAAGACAAAAATACTAGTGAAACAGGTTAATGGCATCTCCGAAACAATATGACCATATGAGTTAGATGTGTCTGACTCCAGAAGGTATGGGTCCGGCACTGTGGCAGAAACAACAGAAAAGGAGAAAGCCCCAGGATTTTGGTCCCAGCTCTTGAAAGACACAGAAACCTGATATTCCATATTTCCCCAAAGAGCTCCTAGTGGGTACTTGGTGCTCCTCCAAGCACAGCCTCTCACCTGGCAGCCAGCTCTGCAGCCAGCAGGCTGAACCCAGGGCTGTTTGGCAGGTGAGCCCTGGCTGTTAACCCTTTGCAGTCACAGGCTGGTCTAAAGACATTAACCCTGTGGCTTGACCATTGGGAAGTCGAGGAGTGGGTGATCATGAAAAAGCCCTTGTGTTGTCAAGATATGTGGAGACACATTTGGGTCCACCCAAAGAGCCTGAGGCCACCCCCACTGTCTTCCAGGTTCAGACTCATAAGGCACTGACAGCCCCTCACAATCCAGAGCTAGTGATCTAGCTTGGGGACAAGCCCTAACAACTGACCCTTCAACGGATACAACAGATCAAGTACACAGAAAACGTGGCCACTTCTGCTGGATGGACTAAAGCATTGCCCCAAGCTTTAACATATTTAAATCAAGCAGTAGGGCCTACTGCCCCAGATGCCAGACTGGGGAAGCCTTGCCGAGGTACCCAATACTGTAAGAGTACAGAAGTCATGGGCAACAGCCATTGTCCTGTCTCTAACTGTGGACAAGAATGCCATGCTGCAGAGAGCCCCAAACAGAAAAGATGCTACCTGCTAAAATTCATACTGGGATGTCCCGCCAACATGGGCAGCTACTTCGCACCCCTGGGTGAGGGAGAACCACTCCATCCCCATGGTGATTCTATTGTCCCGCTGCAAGCGGGACCTTTTAAAATACACAGTACCTGACATGGAACAGGCACCATTAAAGGAGGCGGGAAGGTGCAGGGCCTGGTTGGGCATATCCCACCCCTAGTCCTCCTCCTCATGCCTGACAGTGCTGCCTCCCCCGGCCAGTATGTGTGGTATATACAGTGCTATCCTCTCTCTCCTTAAGGCCAGGTGGGCACATTCTGTTTCCCATTGGTATGATCATTTGGCCACAGTTTTTGTTCTCCTCGTTGATCTAAATGACATTATAGCACACAGAGCGCTTACTAAATTCACCCAACAAGCCTCAAATGACAGCAACAAGGCCTTTACTTACTGAATACTAAAATATGTGTAATGAAGAAAGCTGTTTTCCAAAATAAGATGGCTTCGATATTATTACAACAAGCCTCATCTAATGACAGCAACAAGGCCTTTACTTACTGAATACTAAAATATGTGTAATGAAGAAAGCTGTTTTCCAAAATAAGATGGCTTCGATATTATTACTACTTCACAAGGGGGCATCTGTGCTTTTATCTAAACAAAATGCTGCATGTTTACACCTAAGGAGCTGCAAATGCATCCTCTCTATTAAATCACGTGAAGACACAGGCGACTGCCCTGAAGGAGCGGACCCCCAGCCTAGGCAACTTAAGAAATCAGTGGTTTGGATCATAGGGCTCTTGGTGGAAAAGGTTGTCACTGATGTGGGAAACCACTGTCTTACATACCTTTCCCTTACCTGTACCCATACTTTTCCTGGGACTTCTGCCTCCCAAACAGCCAGAGAGCTGCCAGAGGAGCACTTTCATGTACAGTGAAACCCCTTGCTGAACACTCAAGGAACGTTGCAGAAGAGGGGGGCATATGAGATTGTAAGAGCTGTTCCCAAGGGGTGCAGCATTGGGGCACGTCCTCGAGAATATGTGACCACCAGTGATCCCAGCAATTGAAGGGTCCTCGTGCTGCCTCCTATTCTTGGAATGTGGGTTCTGCCTGCCTTCCTTGCTCCCAGAGGCTGCCTCAAGGACACAGCCTTAAAATAATGATGTGGTATGGAGCCCTTCTGGACAGTATACATGTGAAACCCAGCTAAGTCTTCTATAAAGCTTAAGCTTTGGTGGGTAGCTACGGAGATCCATTCATCTTGCAGCCGTCCAGGTGTACTACGTTCCTTTGCTTATTAAACCTGCCACCTACCAACCTGGAGTGTGGTCTGCCTCTTTTGGCGTCTTTCCCTGACCTCTGCTTAAGGGGGTATCAGTTTCAGACTACACCTGAGAGGCTCCCAAGGCACTTGAAAGCCAACACCATCACTCAACTTCTCTAGTTACACTTGCTCTCTGCATGATTTTGTCTGGTCTCATGGATTTACTCTCATCTACCTGTTGATGACTCACAAGTGTATATCCCCTTGTTAGATCTACCTGGAACTCTAGCTGCCTCTTTTGACATGTCCACTGGGTTATCTATTGTGCATTTCAGCCTTTAAACCAAATCCTGACTCCCCCTCTTAAACTTGCTGTTCCGTCCACTTCAGACTCACCCACCTGAATAAACAACTTCATTATTCTGTTTGCTCACACCCAGAAAAAAAACAAACTGCTAAGAGTTAGTCTTGCCTTGATTTCTCTAATCCATATTCCACCAATCTATAAACAAATGCCTTCCACTGAACATTCAATCAGATCCAACGCAGAGTATCTCTCACTACCTTCACTGCAACCCACTAGTTCCAAGATAGCATCTTCTCTTACCAGGATCAGTCCAATAGGCCACTAAGCTGTCTTCTGGCTTCACACTCTGTCCCAAGGCTTATCTACATATTAGGGTGACCCACTTAAAAGGTAAATCACCTTGTTCCTTAGGTCTTGCCACTTGTCACATATAGTCCCTAGAACAGATTCTCATTTTACTCAGAAAATATACAAAATCTGAAAAATCACAGTGAGATTCTACAGAATCTGACACTCCCCCTGCCATGTCCTTGCTCATCTCCATCTCTCTTTCCTTACTCACTCCACTCTAAGGTAAATGACTTTCCCTCTGACTTGCTAAGCAGGTTCCTCACCCAGGACCTTCACGCATGCTCTTTCCTCCTACAACACCCTTCCCACAGATTACACAAGGTTGGCTCCCGAAGTTCCTCTGGGTCTCTGTTCAAATGACACTGAACAACATCTCCCTAAATCCTGTAGATGAAATTTCCCAACCACCATCATTTCCTATTCCCCTCTCACTATTGTATTTTTCTCCCTATTTCTTATTAACATCAGACATATTCTATATTTGTTACTAAATTTTTATTTACTTACTATCTACCTATTTCCATTAGAATGCAAGCATTTTTGTTTTCTGTGATTATATCCCAGCACTTAGAATGGTGCCTTGGCCTAACAGACACTGACTAAATATATGTTAATCCACTAATGAATTTTATAGGAAAAATAGCGTAGATTCCTGGAATTCTAACAGATGCATTCCTTATATGATTAATATATTCCTAAAGTAATCGAACATATTGTATTCTCTCAAATGACTTCTGCCCCATCTAATTAATAAAATTGTGCAAACATTTGGCTATTGTTTCTTTGCCATTCCCAGCAAACATAATTTAAGCATTACTATGAACAAAACACAAATCTCCAAATATATTAAGGTTTTTCCTCAAATAAAACATAGACATTAAAAAAAAAAGTTAGTGGTCAATCATCTTACCACAAGAAGGTAAAGTTTATCCAGAGGGCTCACATACCTGGAGGAAAACAAAACAGTGGCAAAATCATTACTCCCAGCACCACAACCTCTAAGGAGTTTCTTTGAACAAATTATAAGGTAACTACTCCGACTGCCCTCCTACCCGGCACTTAGGAATTTCATCAGCACTGTCTCCGTCTCTCAGTTTTAGTGGGAAGCTTAGTATAGATGGGTCTCTACTGAAGAAAATTTATCAATTTTCTTGGCTTTGCAAAAGGAGGTATTAATAGTAAACTCTTTGAAGAAAAATGAGAGAAATTGGGGATTAAGGCAGCTAGAAAAGCAGAATAATAGTCTCAAAGGATAATCAGCTAAGGAGATTGCTGTAATTTGGAGAGGGAAGGGAAAGGAAGAGAAGGATGTGACCAAAGAAGTCCACCCTTGTATAAGATAAAACGTGCAATTTTGGGTTAATGTTATCTAATGCACAAACTAAAATAAGTGTGGACACTTGAACTAAACTATAATCCTCCACTCTTCCTCCTAAGTTTCAGTGAAATATGCTAGACCTAGAAAACCTTGTGTTGTGTGTTGGCAAGAAGAGAATGGGGTGGCTGTGTTCAGCCTTGGGAGAAACTGTGTGAAGGGGACATCAGGTCCAGCGGGTAGGGTGCAGGACCAGGAGGCCAGAGGAAGCAGGCAAGTGGAGCAGCTGGAAAAGAGGAGAAACCCACTGCAGAGACTCTGGGAAGGAGCTGTTTTACCCCACTACGGGTAGGGAGGGAAGGGTGGGGAAACCAACTCAGAAACCTAGAGGATTTGGTAACTCCCAACGCAACACAAATTTGGCTCACAGAAAACACAGGCTTTCACATCCAACCCTCTGGTTATTCCAAATTTTGGTCTTGGAAATAAAAGAAACAATCAACAGACTGCATTATTTTACCAAGGCACAAAACTTTCACTGAAATGCACAGTACTTCATTGTTAGGCTCTTGGCTCTTTTTTAATTTCTTGACATTTTGTCTTCCGCTTCTAATGAATTACACAGCTATTTTTCAGTTTTGCCCTGACTTCCAGGAAGCTCCAGGCTAAATTTTATGCTCAAGTAGTGCAAATTGGGAGCATAATATCCCCTCAATATTTGTTGAAAAAGTAAAGGTGAATACTCAACAGCAAGGCATTAAATTGGACCTTTCCTAAATTCAAGGATTACAGGTTTGCAGGAAAAGCACAGATGGCCTGAAAATTTTGAATTATATGGAGACTCAGGGCAGTTGAAGCTTCCCTCAGGTTGAGGTAATTTGCCTCCAGAAGAGACAGAGGAAGTACTTTATGGAGTCTTTCAGTAATTTAACATCTACGTTACCTCAACCAGTATTCCCAGCAGGTAAGGTTGATAAAAATTTTCTGCTCAGAAATATTTAAATCTAAAAAGAGCTTCCTCACTCTAAGAGGGAGGCTGCTTCTCAAATCTTGATTGAAAGCAACCATTTCTTCCCCCTCTCTCTTTTGCTGTTTGGTTTGCTCCAGTTATTCTAATTTTCTCAATAAAAATGCATTATTTTACTCAGAACAGCACTTGAAGGTCCAGTTTATATTACACGCTAGAGAAAATAAATACGCAAAAAGAAAATCTATTGCCAAAGACTATTTCTACTTCAGACTGCTTCTTAGTCTCCTTGTAAATAAATGCACTTCAGAACTTTTTCTCTTTCTTTTCTTGGGGGGGCTGGGGGCAGGATGGGGGGAGTTAGGGTGGATTTTTGTCTGCAAAAATTCATGATTATCATTCTTAACCACCTGTTGTTTGTGGTAACATGATTTTAATAACTATGTTATGTAGTCATTATTTGGGAGAACATTAATATGTTAAATGTACAAACAGAATCTTCTGGCTTTTGAAATTCAAGTAAATATATATTTTCATGTAAAAGAAATATTAGATTTCATAATGTTCTTCATGATTAAAATTATATTCCAAAATAAAATAAAAACAAATGAAACAAAAAACATTATAAAATTATTTTGCCCCATTATAAAATTGAACTGTTTTATCTCAAAAGCATGTCATTCCAGAAAAGAGAATATTAATGGCACCTTTAAAAGGAAGCCTCAGCACTACCGGAAATCACACAGCAAGCACCATTTAACAGTGTCCAGTATTTTGTAAGCATGATTAAGGAGCGCGTTTTGCTTTTTGAAATATCTTCTACCTTCATGTTTTATAAACTAATGCTTACATCTGTAATTTCAAAAATAACAATTACTGTGCCAAATGACACCTTTCCAGTGAAATCTCATGTTCTTTCTCTAGGTTTACAGACCTGGGTTTTACTCATTTCTTGTTAGTTGAGTAGAATTTCTTGATATGAAAGAGCCTTTTCATATACCACTACTAGTAGTACCAAATAATAAATTTAAAAATCTGCAGCACTTCTAAATACTGTAACTTTGGCCATGTGTATTCATAAAGAAAACAGCGATCTCAATTTTCACCTTAGAGTGTGACATGTGCGCAGGAAACCAGCTACACTGGTGTTGCATGCAGAACTGACTGTAAGGGCAAGAACAATCTAAACACCCAAAGAGGGACGAGTGAGTAATTACAGTCTATAGAAAATTACCCTAAGACAAAGTAACAATGTGGAAAGATCTCCAAGATTTATTCTTGAGTAGAACACATTCAGGTGGTAGAACATTATATAAATGATGCCACTGATATTAAGCAAACACATATCATGTCCATATACAAACCAATACTACAATCTTCTATTGGTATTTGTATCTGTGTCAACGCTGTTTCCCTTTGGAGGAGTAGGGTAGGCAATTGGTGGTAAATGGGAACTTTTGTCTTATACGTATTATTTAAAATTATGTAATAGTGAATTAAACATGTTTTAAGATAAAGTGAAAACTCATATTTAAAATAATAATTCTGTACACCTTCCTCATTTCATGCTCAAGCTCCTTTCCCTCCATTTCTAAGTGTTCTAAATTGAAGAGTTAAGAGTGTTTGGATTATGGTAAAATAGTGTGTATTTCCTTCTTGGAAATCTTCCAAGAAATTATTGTTAATGAGCTAAAAGTTATTCAACTTGGTAGTCTAATTTTATGGCTCTTTCAAAAATCTGTTTTATATTTTATTTGCATCCACTAAAGAAACATAGAAATTATTCAGAAAGACACATTCGAGTAGCAAATTGTGGATTCAATCTGCACATTGGATAAGAAGAAACACTTCTGAATGATTTATACACTTCCTGGGAGAAACCGAAGGGAGCTTAGTTACAGAGTTTTATGTGCCCATGCTGCAGAAAGTTCATCTCATCACAGAGGTTGGTTAAATTGTTGTTAATGGATTAGCTTTACTATTACAAAGACTGAAATATCTTGAAAAGTATGGCCTACCCTCTTTCTGATGGATTGCACTGCATACCATTAAGTGTGCTATTTTTCACCTCTAAATCTCAAATACATCTAGCTGTTATTGTATGCATTTGTAACTAGCCTAGGATGAAAGTCTCTGAGTGTGGGTAGGCAAATGCATATAGTCTTGGGGACCTGCAATATTTTACGGGAACTCATAAATCTACTTGATTACATATTTACTTTTTAATTTTATGTGCATACTGATTTAGTCTATCAAAGCCTCAGGGATACCTGGATCTTACCACCACACCCAATAAACAATCCTTCTTTAGCTGTGCCCAAACCAAAAAAAATCTAAGAGATGCTTACATAGAACCAGCATAAAATATTCCCCCAAACTTAAGTACCAGTTGATTAAAAAGACAACAGATAATCCCAATGTCACCCTTCCATGAAAAACAATTGATAAATAACTGCACTAGAGTGTGCACAAGAGAATTGTTAAAATATTATTTACCAATACATTAGAATATCATAATGAGAATGAGGTGTGAAAGCCCACAGAATCACAATGTCCCATGAAAACTCTTACATCATCTATAAAGTGCACAGTGCCTTCTGGACCCAAATCATAGTAAACAGGAGACACAGAGAGGTTTTCGAGATCATCACCAATCCTGGGTATATGTTCATGGAAAGACAGACATGAGTGGAGTAAACTCCCTAGAAGATTAAATGTTCACATGATGTGGCTCCACTGTGTTACTCTGCTCTTGAAAATAGGAGTTGAAAATTTTATTCCCTCAGGTTCGCATATGTTTTAGTGTCTAAAATCTCCAACACTCAACCCAGGGCATGGTGAGTTGGTGCTCCGTCTTTAAAACCTTGCGGCAGAATTAAGACAGTTGTGCATACCAGCTCTTTAATGTCAGAATACCAAGTTTATTCAGTGTGGCAATGTGTCCAGCCAAGGACTGTATTCCTTTCCTGAGGCTGGGGTGGCAGTTTCAACAATAAATGTACCCAAATTTCATTGTTTCCTTAAAAAGGAGCTTTTTTCTTTATCATGCTGCCTGGAATATGCATATAATGTCTGAAATTCTAGTCACAGTTTTGCACCACAAGGACAAAGGTCATATTCTAAGGATGGAAGAGCAGGAAGCAGCCCAGATCCCTAATAATTTTAAGGAATTGCCATGCCATTTCTGAACAGCCTCTTACCACCAACAGGTTTCCTGACACATACAGGCAAATCTAGCTTTACATAAATTGGTTCTGACATATTTCCACATTTGTTGTTTGTCTACCTGTTGTTGCTTAAGTGTTTATGAATTCACAGATGCCTACCAAATGCATTTCTTAAATATCTTCATTGAAAAGCATACCTTATATAAATTTTTTAATGCTCCCAATGCCATTATTTATTTTTTATTCTTAATTCTGCTCTTTTGATATTCATTTCGACCCTCTCTTACACTTTGCATTCAATCAGATATTCTTTAACCCATTGTTTTGCTAAATAACTGTCTGCAGTACTTTTTTTAGGGTGTAGAAATAAATCCTTTATTGGCAAGGGAAGAGTGGTGGGTAGCAGCCTGGTCCTACTCTTTTCAGGAATTCAACCCACCTACACATTATTATCAGATAGACTTGGTATTACTTCTGTTATTTCCACATACTTAGTTTTTACTCCTTAGAGCTGTTTGTTTTTTGCTTTACCTGAAATATATATGATGATCTGGCTCCCATCTCACAGTTTTCTCTCCACTATCCTTTTTATATGTTCTGCTCCAACCTAACAGCCTTGTTCTCCAGTCTTCTGACATCCTATTTCCCTTTTGTACTGCTTTGCACATGATTTTGCCCCATTTACCTCCTAGTCACCCTTCAGATCTCAGCTAAAAGTTTACTTCCCCTACTGAGTTAGATCTTTTGAATATACAGAAGCATGTCATATACCTTTCTTTATAGAATGCAGCACAACTGTAACTTTTTCTCAACTAGTGACAGTACACATTGAATGTATTTCTCTTCAACTTAAGTTTAAACTCCCTCAAAACAGGATCTGTGTCTTTTTCTCCTAACCCATTTCTTCCTAGTGCCCAGCACAGTTCATGTTCCAGAGTGGACACAGAGCCAAATAAAAAGAATCACACTGCTGTGTAAATAAACCTGATAATTACATGAATCAGGGCCAACAAGGAGTTGCATGTAAATGCAACACAGCAGCACTCTGAAAGCAACGTCAGGACATGGACATAACCTACTCAGTTTGAAAAACCTTGTGAAGTAGTACTTCTCAATGAGAACTGAAGACTGTTTCATAGATTTTTGTAAAACTAATACTGAATCACGCAGGATAGCAAAGGCTAAGTTTAAAATGTGAAGAGGATGAAAGAAAACAAAGCAGTGATAGGCAAGTGAAATATAACTTAGGAAGTAAATGCAATTAAAGTTAAAGAGAGTAAGTAATTCAAGGAAACCTTGAGACATTTTTTCCTGGTCTGTACTCTACCCATAACCCCACAAGCCTCACTCTGTTTCACTTTATAAATTACTACCAGTTTTCCTGCTTAAGAGCAGGCCTGCTAATATCACATCCTGGCAAAATCTTCTAAGAGCTCTTCATAGACTACAGCAGATACAGCCCTACAAATTGCTGAGAACATTTATAAAATGAACTATTTTTTTTTATAATTTCATCGATGGATTTTATCATCAGATGTTTGGCAAAAAGTGGACTTTCCTATGTATGATTTCAGGTAATTCACAGCTTGAAGCAATAAGCGTGGACTTTAAAAGAATTTGAATGAGTCCAAACATACACATTTCTATGTCCAGCATCCCCCAGGAACTGGCAGTTTGATTCCTAGCTGGGCTATTTTCATGTACAATGTCTTAATTTTCATGGGTTCAAATCATGCATGACAAACTAATTTTCTTCATTATGTCACAGGATAGTCTACGTATTACCAAGAGAGGCTGCAGAGAGTAAATCAATTTAAGTGTGCAGAGCAACATAATAGGAATTTAGTTCAGATCTAGCCTGGGAGTAAACCTAATGACCTATTCTTTTAATCGGTAAAAATAATTTGTTTGGGGCTGACAAGGGCTCTGGGGACACAGGAGGACCCTGGATTCACCTCTTCCCATAGACACACAGAATCTGCAGCTCCTTGGGAAACAATTTCTAGAGAACACCTGCACACTAAGCACTCCCGAGTGTGGGGCTAGTGAGAGAGGCCGCGCGGAATCGGGCAGGAGAGGCCGGGACAGTCCCGCCAGAAACGCCTCCCCCAGGGCAGGCAGCCCAGTCAAGAGGCAACTTGACTCCGAGCTTCTCCCTGAACACGAAGGGTCTGAACCCCACACAGAGCACCGAAGGTTTCACACCTGCCACTGCCGGAGGCCCTGACAAAGCCCAACTCCCTCCGCTTAGAAACAAGCTAAGAAGTGACATCTCTCCCTCCATGTGGCCCTCTAGACCTTTTGAGTTTGAGCAGTTTCGCCTGGAGCCGCCATGAGAACAGGTAAAGACATGCCATTCCCGAGCACGCAGTCTCCCTGACGCCAGCAAGTCGGCCCGTGGGCCCCGGAGTGACTGTGCATCCTGCACGGAGCCCCCCGACCCCACCATCCCCCTTAAAAGGCTCTTGGGCTGAAGGGCGGGCAAAACCCCGGGCCCCAGTGCCTCACCTTCCCGGCTGCCAATCTCCTGAGTAAAGCAACCTTCCCTTTCCACCACGCCTTCTCTCCTCTCGAGTTTTGGCCTTCCGAGGGCCGGGCAGCCAAACGTGGGCTGGGAGGCGAGCTACGGCGGGGGGCACCGCTGAGGAACCGGAGCTCCAAACATGGCGCCCTGGAAGCCAGCCCGCGACGCGAAGGCTCACAGCCCGGGGAGGCCGCGCGGGACTCACCCAGCAGGCCGCCGATCCAGGAGCGCCGGGACCCTCCGAGGACGAGGCTCATCCGCTAACCCGCTGGGGCAGCCTGAGCGGCAGGCGCCGGAGCCAGGACATGCCGGGGCCGCAGGCGGGCCGGCGCCATCTGGACGCTCTACTTGGGCGGGCGCCATCGCGTTCGTTTTAAGGACAAGCTTCTTTTTCCCTTCTTCCGGGAGCACCACGTAAGCACGCTCCCTGTGCGATGCTGCGGCTCGCCGGATCTCCGGAGGGAGCGTACTCGCCGGCGGGCGGGGGTTTCGGTTTGCCGCGCAGGGGCCGCCCGGCCCCGGAAGCCTTGGGGGCCTGTCCGTCCAGACCGCGCCGGGAGAGACGGTTCTCGGCCGCCTACCGCCGCCGGGGCCCCGCGGGTACCAGGCTGACACGTACCTCCGGCCTTCCAGGAGGCGGCCTGTGTGCGTGTCCTGGGGCTGCGCCGAGGTGCAGGTTCCGGAATGGCCGCTGGGCCCCGGAAGCAGTCTTTGCGCTCCCTCGGCCTTGCTCCCGCTTGCGGCCACATCCGGGTTCTGTGGCTGCGGCCGGCCTGCCTCACACAGCCTGGCTCTAGGAGCCAGGGAGCCAGAGGGCTCACGGTGGGTTCCGCCAGACGGTAACCGGGAGTCTGTGACTCGCTCCCGCCTCCAGGCAGAGCACAAAGCGACACCCTGAGAGCTCAGCCTTCCTCAAGCGACACCCTGAGAGCTCAGCCTTCCTAAAGCGACACCCTGGGAGCTCAGCCCTCCTCAGGTGACACCCTGGGAGCTCAGTCTTCACAGCAGCAACCACAAGGTCAGGCTGCTAACGACACACCACCTGTCCTGTATCCGCTTTGACTGAGACGGGGACCACGGGCTGAGGCGGAGTGGGGTGAGGGCCTCTGGAAAAAAACAAAGAAGATAACGGGGGATTTGCTTTAGCCTGCTGGGGGCCCAGCTTGCTTTTTGACTTTACCCAGGTGCTGCTTTTCCTCCTCCCGCCCTAATCAAGTCATTTGCAACCTGGGCACTTGGTTTAGCAAGCACCTAGTAAACAACCTAGTAAAAACAGGAAGGACGCCATCTTGAAGACTGCATTTTAAAACCCAATTAGTTAAAAAGTAACTTTCTTAACATGCCCTTTAACCAACAGACAATAATTCCGCCCACCTTGGAAGCAAAGCAGGCAGTCTTGAGTCATATGCTCCCAGGCCAGGAAGCTGCTATCCTGGGAGGAAATCAGAGCAGTAAATTTCTTATAAATAACCCATAAGACTAATAAAAAAACTTAATGTCTCTTCAAATTCAAATATAAACATTTGGGACCACTTAGCAGGTCTGCATCCCTAGCCCTTTGTCTCTCAACTGCTTATAAATCCCCTAAACAATGTGCCACCCCAGGACTCTGTTTTCCCCTCGTGGCATGAGTCAGGAGCTCTATTCTGTCACTTAATCTCAAAATAAAAGCCTCTGCCTTGCTCTCCTACCTTGAGTGCATTGTTCATTCTTCGACTCTGCGAACAAGAACCCTGGCATCATCATCACAGCTGCAATCTGAAGGGCAGGCTGCTAATTACACACGCCACTGCCCAAACACCTGGGGCCCCTGGCACTGCCCCTGCGCTCTCCCCACACTGCACGGGAGCTCCAGGAGCCTGACTAAAACTGTGGTTCACAATACTATGCTCTAGGTTTGAAGGTAGCTAGGAGAGTGGACCTGAAACATTCTCTTCACAGGAAAAAAAAATGAATTTATGGTGGTGGATGTTACCTGGACTTAATGCAGTGAGTATTTTCTAATATATGTGAATATCAAAACGTTCATTACACACCTGAAACTAATACTTTATACTGTCATGCCCATTATACCTCACTCAAAAGAAAAAATAATTTGTGCTGTACACTACTTTTGCTAGCAATAATCATAAACCCTGACTCTAGCTCATGAGACTCAAGTAAGAATGAATGTTTTGGAGGTACTCAATAAGCCCTTATGATGGATAGCTGCATTTTTGCTCCAGCATGCTCACGTAGTCATTTTTCTATACACTGATAGAAGTTCTCTGCAGACCTCTGAGTGAGGCCAGTGAGGACCCATCAGATATGATAAATAGCCTAAAAAAAAATAAAATCTTTCATCTTCTTCCGGAGTAGCTTTCCAGGAAGAGAATTTAGGGAAAATCCTAATTTATAATACTGATAGGATACCCAAGCTTTCAGTTTTCCAGGAATATCTCCATATAGTAAAACTAACTCCAGATAGTATAATTAAAATATAAAAATACCCCATCAAGAAGGTCATGGTGAAAAATACATAATATCTTCTTTGATGTTTAGGAAATAGAAAGCATAATTTTAATACCATAAAAGATATCTAAAATGTCAGTCTCCCATTAGTTCTGAATTAATATGACAAAGCTTACTAATTAACCACAGGAAACATCTTGCAGGTAATGAAAACCCAATCCAAGAAGAAACTACAAGTAATACAAATAACACATTTATTTAGAAAAATAAACTGAAAATGCTGTTTGGTACATTTTCCCATGAAACATAGATAAATGGCTATAAAAAACTGTTATATGTCTACAAATTACAAATGATATTTTTAATTAAGAGAACAAATGCATGTCTGACACAAATGTTTAGGGTATAGTTCACTGTATTTGACTTCTTGGCTATTATGATATAAAATGATCTTCACTAAAAAAAATTTTAGATCCCTTTTTCATTCATTTGACCACACGGATGCTTTTTCATCATTATTCTGTACTTTTTTCTTAATCTGAGACAAGTTACTTTTTTACTAGATAACTGATTTTTTTATAGGAGAATGAGAAATTGATATTTGGAGATTTTTTAAAATATAATTTATTTTATTATCATTAATCTACAATTACATGTGCAATATTATGGTTATTAAACTACCCCTTCATCAGGTGCCCCCAACCAACCCCATTACAGTCACTGTCCATCAGTGTAGTGAGATGCTATAGAATCACTACTTGTCTTCTCTGAGTTGTACTGCCCTCCCCGTGCCCCCCCAACATTACATCTGCTAATCGTAATGCCCCTTTTTCCCTCTTATCCCTCCCTTCCCGCCCATTTTCCCCAGTCCCTTTCCCTTTGGTAACTATTAGTCCGTTCTTGGGTTCTGTGAGTCTGCTGCTGTTTTGTTCCTTCAGTATTTTTTCTTTGTTCTTATACTCCACATATGAGTGAAATCATTTGATACTTGTCTTTTTCGGCTTGGCTTATTTCACTGAGCATAATACCCTCTAGCTCCATCCATGTTGTTGCAAATGGTAGGATTTGTTTTCTTCTTATGGCTGAATAATATTCCATTGTGTATATGTACCACATCTTCTTTATCCATTCATCTACTGATGGACACTTAGGTTGCTTCCATTTCTTGGCTATTGTAAATAGTGCTGCAATAAACATAGGGGTGCATCTGTCCTTTTCAAATTGGGCTGCTGCATTCTTAGGGTAAATTCCTAGGAGTGGAATTCCTGGGTCAAATGGTATTTCTATTTTGAGTTTTTTGAGGAACCTCCATACTGCTTTCCACAATGGTTGAACTAATTTGCAGTCCCACCAGCAGTGTAGGAGGGTTCCCTTTTCTCCACATCCTCGCCAACATTTGTTGTTGTTTGTGTTTTGGATGTTGGCCATCCTCACTGGTGTGAGGTGATATCTCATTGTGGTTTTAATCTGCATTTCTCTGATGATTAGCGATGTGGAGCATCTTTTCATGTGCCTGTTGGCCATCTGAATTTCTTCTTTAGAGAAGTGTCTATTCATGTCCTCTGCCCATTTCTTAATTGGATTATTTGCTTTCTGTTTGTTAAGGTGCATGAGTTCTTTACATAGTAAGGGAGTTACCCTTGAATATTTGGTAACCACAGATCTTCAGCCTGCAATGGCAATAAGTACATACCTATTGATTATCACCCTAAATTTAAATGGTCTGAATGCACCAATCAAAATACATAGAGTCACTGAATGGATAAAAAAACAAGATGCATCTATATGCTGCCTACAAGAGAGTCACTTCAAACCCAAAGACATACACAGACTGAAAGTGAAGGGATAGAATACACATTCTTCTCAAGTGTGAATGGAACATTTTCAAGAACAGATCATATCCTAGGCCACAAAAAGAGCCTCAGTAAATTCAAAAAGATTAAATTGTACCAACCAGTTTCTCAGACCACAAAGGTATGAAACTAGAAATAAATTATACAAAGAAAGTGAAAAATCTCAGACACATGGAGGCTACATCACATGTTCCGAAATAACCAATGGATAAATGACCAAATAAAAGCAGAGATCAAGCAATATATGGAGACAAATGACAACAATAATTCAACACTGCAAAATCTGTGAAATGGAGAGAAGGCCATGTTAAGAGAAAAGTATATTGCAATACAGGCCTACCTCAGGAAAGAAGAACAATCCCATATGAACAGTCTAAATTCACAATCAATGAAACTAGAAAAAGAATAACAAATGAGGCCCAAAGTCAGTAGAAGGAGGAACATAATAAAGATTAGAGCAGAAATAAAATTGAGAAAAATAAAACAATAGAATCAATGAAAGCAGGAGCTGGTTCTTTGAGAAAATAAACAAAATAGATAACCCCCTAGCCAGAGTTATCAAGAAAAAAAAGAGTCTACACACATAAACAAAATCAGAAATGAGAAAGGAAAAATCACTATGTATACCACAGAAATACAAAGAATTATTAGAGAATACTATGAAAAATTATATGCTAACAAACTGGATAACCTAGAAGAAGTGGACAACTTTCTAGAAAAATACAACCTTCCAAGGCTGACCCAGAAAGAAACAGAAAATCTGAACAGATCAGTTACCAGAAACGAAATTGAACTGGTAATCAAAAAACTACCTAAGAAGAAAACTCTGGGGCCAGATGGCTTCCCTGCTGAATTTTATCAAACATTTAGTGAAGACCTAATACCCATCTTCTTTAAAGTTTTCCAAAGAGTAGAAGAAGAGGGAATACTTCCAAATTCATTCTATGAGGCCAGTATCACTCTAATTCCAAAATGAGGCAAACACACCGCAAAAAAAGAAAATTACAGACCAATATTGCTTATGAACATAGATTAAAAATACTCCACAAAATATTATCGAATGGAATTAAAAAATACATAAAAAAATCATCCATCATGATCAAGTAGCATTTATTCCAGTGATGCAAGGATGGTACAATATTCAAAAATCCATCAACATCATCCACTGCATCAACAAAAAGAAGGACAAAAACCCACATCACCATCTCCATAGATGCCAAAAAAGCATTTGACAAAATTCAACACCCATTCATGATAAAAACTCTCAACAAAATGGGTGTAGAGGGCAAGTACCTCAACATAATAAAGGCCATATATGACAAACCCATAGCCAACATTATACTTAACAGTGAGAAGTTGAAAGCTTTTCCTTTAAGATCTGGAACAAGACAAGGATGCCCACTCTCCCCACTTCAATTCAACATAGTGCTGGACGTCCTAGCCACGGCAATATGACAACACAAAGAAATAATAGGCGTCCAGATTGGCAAGGAAGAAGTTAAACTGTCCCTGTTTGCAGATGACATGATATTGTACATAGAAAAACCCTAAAGAATCCACTTCAAAATTACTAGAACTAATATCTGAATTCAGCAATGTTGCAGGATACAAAATTAATACAAAGAATTCTGTGGCATTCCTATATACCAACAATGAACTAGGATAAAGAGAAATCAGGAAAGCAATTCCATTCACAATTGCATTAAGAAGAATAAAATACCTAGGAATAAACCTAACCAAGGAAGTGAAAGACCTATACTCTGAAAACTACAAGACACTCATGAGAGAAATTAAAGAAGATACCAACAAATGGAAACACATCCTGTGCTCATGGATAGAAAGAATTAATATGGTCAAAATGGCCATCCTGCCTAAAGCAATCTACAGATTTAATGCAACTCCTATCAAAATACTAACAGCATTCTTAAATGATCTAGAGAAAATTGTTCTAAAATTCATATGGAACCACAAAAGACCCTGAATAGCCAAAGAAATCCTGAGATGGAAGAATAAAGCTGGGGGAATTACGCTCCCTGACTTCAAGCTCTGCTACAAAGCCACAGTACTCAAGAGAATTTGGTACTGGCACAAGAACAGACCCATAGACCAATGGAACAGACTAGAGAGCCCTGATATAAACCCAAGCATATATGGTCAATTAATATATGGTAAAGGAGCCATGGACATACAATGGGGAAATGACAGCCTCTTCAACAACTGGTGTTGGCAAAACTGGACAGCTATATGCAAGAGAATGAAACTGGATTATTGTTCAACCCCATACACAAAAGTAAACTCGAAATGGATCAAAGACCTGAAAGTAAGTCATGAAACCATAAAACTCTTAGAAGACAACATAGGCAAAAATCTCCTGAATATAAGCATGATAAACTTCTTCCTGAACTCATCTCCTTGAGCAAGGGAAACAAAAGCAAAAATGAACACATGAGACTGCATCAAACTAAAAAGCGTCTGTGGAGCTAAGAACACCATGAAGAGAATGAAAAGGCGTCTTACAGTATGGGAGAATGTATTTGTAAGTGACATTTCTGACAAGGGGTTAACATCCAAAATATATAAAGAATTCACATGCCTCAACACCCAAAAAGCAAATAACCCAATTAAAAAATAGGCAGAGGATATGAAGAGACAATTCTCCAAAGAATAAATTCAGATGGCCAACAGACACATGAAAAGATGCTCCATATCACTAATCATCAGGGAAATGCAAATTAAAACCACAATGATATATCACCTCCCACCGGTAAGGATGGCCAGCATTGAGAAGACTAAGAACCACAAATGCTGGTGAGGATGCGGAGAAAGGGGATCCCTCCTCCAATGCTGGTGGGAATGTAAGCTAGTTCAAACATTGGGGAAAGCAATATGGAGCTTCCTCAAAAAACTAAAATTAGAAATACCATTTGACCCAGAATCCCACTCCTTGGAATTTACCCAAAGAATACAACTTCTCAGATTCAAAAAGACACATGCAGCCCTATGTTTATTGCAGCACTATTTACAATAGCCAAGATATGGAAGCAACCTAAGTGTCCATCAGTAGATGAATGGACAAGGAAGAGGTGGTACATATACACAATGGAATACCATTCAGCCATAAGAAAGAAACAAATCCTACCATTTGCAACATGGATGGAGCTGGAGGATATTATGCTCAGTGAAATAAGCCAGGTTGAGAAAGAGAAGTGCCAAATGATTTCCCTCATTTGTGGAGTATAACAACGCAGCAAAATTGAAGGAACAAAATATCAGTAGACTCACAGACTCCAAGAAGGGACTAGTGGTTACCAAAGGGGCGGGGTGTGGGAGGGAGGGGGGTGGGAGGGAGGGTGAAGGGGATTGAGGGGTATTATGTTTAGTACACATGGTGTGGGGGGTCACGGGGAAAACAGCGTATTTCAGAGAAGGCAAACTGGGAATCTGTGGCATCTTACTACACTGATGGACAGTGACTCCATTGGGGTATGGGTGGGGTCTTGATTTTATGGGTAAAAGTAGTAACCACATTGTTTTTTCATGTGAATCCTTCACAAGAGTGTACATCCATAATACCTTAATAAGATATTAAAAAATAATAATCTGAGGACTATTACAGAAGAAATGGATTTTACTGGAATTAAAAGTTCTGGAAAATGTTGCTGCTCTGTGCATGGCTCCAGAGACCCTCCCAGTGATATATGAAGCCACCACCATCTGTTCACAGGCCCCCTTGTTCATGTTGGTCTCATAGTGCAGTGGACGGCAGATGGCCACGTAGCAGTCATAGGACATCACTTTGAGGATGGCTATCTCAGAAGAGGCAAAAATCACAAGGAATAGTACCTGGAAGACATATCGAAGGAAGGATATTTTTTTCCTTTTCATCATGGAGTTCAGAGCAAATTTAGGAACAGTGACAGAGATGCAGCAGAGATCTATGAGTGACAGGTTCTTCAGGAAGAAGTACATGGGTGTGTGAAGCTGAGGATCCCACGTAATGAGCGTGATGATGAGTCCATTTCCTAACAGGGCTGCCAGGTAAGTACGAGGAACAGGCAACCATGTAGGGTTTTTATCTTCTGCTCATCAGAAAATCCCCGGAGAAGGAACTCAGTGACACCTGTATTGTTGATCATCTCGTCCAGTGGTGGGGTCCCCAAGAGTAAGCTGTTTTCTGTAAGTGAACTCACAGAAATAAAGGAAAATGGCATCTACTTGGGCCAATATATTATCTAAACTGTCTTGATTATTTCACAATGTGTATATAAGCATAGTTATAAAATATATATGTGTATCTCCATATTAAGTTAAATATTAAATACTGACAACAGAGTTGTAAATATCTGCATATATTTATAGATTTCCAAATCCCACCTGGACCTGGATTGCACCTGTATATGAATCAGCAAATACAACTCAGTCTCCTAGAATATGTCAGTATCAAGCATTGCTCTGGCGTAGAACACTGCTCTGTGTCTGGAGTCCGCATCGTGACTGTCCAGTGATGGAGAATTTGTCAAAGACCATGAGCAGGCTCATTCCCAGGTTGAGTCGCTACCAGTCTATGTGGCCCACTGGGGTTGGAAGTTCCCTGGTCTAGAGCATATGAGTGATGAGACAGGACAATGCTGTCCTTTTTGTGGATCCTCGACACCACTTCTCTTGGTAGCAGAAGAAATACTGAGGCATCGCTATAGAAAACCACTGGGTTTTAGTGGCCACACTGCAATTCTAAACATAAAACTAATTTCAGAGTTAAAATACTCAGAACAGCTCATTCTCTGACAAGGATAAAGCATATTCTGGTAATGGAAGTGGTGCTTTTAAACACACATAGGTAAAGCCCTAAGATATGGGTACACTTGTCAGATAAACCCTTCATAAAAACATGCTGTAACACAGATATTTGTCTCCCAGTCTGTTTTAAAGAGACTCTTAGAAAAAGAAATAATCACAGAGAAACCCTTTTTCCTGTATAATAATTTTGATAAATGTTTCTAATCATTGTTTAATCTTGATTGGCAAGAGCTCATGAGTCATTGTCCTTTTTGGTTTACAGAATGATCTGTAGGGTTAATTTATTTGTAAATAAAACATACTTATCAGAATATATTTTCAATATATAACAATTTAAAATGTTCCCTATCTATCTCATAAATTAAATACAAAAGATTGACAGAATTTATTCTCAAAAATGAAATTGGAAGATGGTCTTAAGAATACATAGGCAAAGGTACCCAAACAACAGGTTCTTGAAGGATATAAAAGAGGTGTTTTGATTTTTAACTTTACTCTTTTTGTTATATTTGGGAATTTTTATATTTGTTGTATTTTAAACTTGTGACTTTTTGTTATATTTGGGAACTTTAGGGACAGGAAAAAATACTACTTACTGTATTTCTGTATATGTTTTGACAAATGGCATTATCCATACTGCATTCCTAGTTATACTTTCCTATTCGTGTATATATTACTGAGCTTTTACATGCCTGCATGTGTGTGTATGTGTGTCTGCTTTTACTTAGCTCACAACTATCTTTTTTTAAGTCTGGGATTTTTCTCTTTTAATAGTATCTGAGACAGAATAGTTGAAATTTTCAATGAAACTCGTGATCATTTTAGAGTAAATATAAGTTTTCAATCAGGGTCTACATATCTACATATCAGATGAAAGGATAACACCTACCCATTCAATTGGATAATATGTTAGAAAAATCATCCTTTCTATAGGCAAGGAGTATTTTGTCCTATCCAAAGTGCTAAATAAAGGTTACTTACATTTTGGTCATGCTTTAATCTCTGAAAAACTTTGCTATAAAAGAGACTGTTTCCTTACTACAGCAATTTTACATATGATATGAACTCTCCATTCTTTATAGATTCTCTTCATCCAGGAAGATTTGTTCTAATCTATTGTAATAGGAAATTGTATTTGGCTTCTATCCCACCCAGAACTGGGGGAACTCAGTTATCTCTCACTGAGAGAAGAACACTTCAATACTCTCTCAGAAAAGGCATATGGTTGCAGCTCTGGGGCTCTGGTGTCTCCCCTGAGTCCTTTCAAGAACTCCCAGGAGAGGAGGAGGAGGGAGTACACCAGGGGGGGCGGGTCCAAGTTTCGGACCTGGGAAATCAAACCAGAGAATAAACACACAGGTGTGCTTTAGGGAAAGCATTCCGTTTGTGATGCTGGTTGGGCGGAAAAGGACAGGCCTAACCAAGAAGCTGAACATTAAGCTAGGAAATCTCCAAGAGAGTTAAAATCCCTGATTAATTTTTTCAGTACCTAGAAGCAAATCTTTTCTATGAGCCATTATAAAAAAGCTGTTGTCTAAGGGGTTAACATCCAAAACATATAAAGAACTCACATGCCTCAACACCCAAAAAGCAAATAACCCTATTAAAAAATGAGCAGTGCATATGAACAGACACTTCTCTGAAGAAGAAATTCAGATGGCCAACAGGCACATGAAAAGATGCTCCACATCACTAATTATCAGGGAAATGCAAATTAAAACCACAATGAGATATCACCTCACATCAGTTAGGATGGCCAACATAGAAAAGACAAGGAACAACAAATGCTGGTGAGGATGTAGAAAAAGGGGGACCCTCCTACACTGCTGGTGGGAATGTAAATTAGTTCAACCATTGTGGAAAGCAGTATGGAGGTTCCTCAAAAAACTAAAAGTCGAAATACCATTTGACCCGGGAATTCCACTTCTAGGAATTTACCCTAAGAATGCAGGAGCCCAGTTTCAAAAGACATATGCATCTCTACGTTTATCACAGCACTATTACAATAGCCAAGAAATGGAAGCAACCTAAGTGTCCATCAGTTGATGAATGGATAAAGAAGATGTGGTACATATACACAATGGAATATTATACAGCCATAAGAAGAAAACAAATCCTACCCATTTGCAACAACGTGGATCGAGTTATAGGGTATTATGCTCAGTGAAGTAAGCCAGGCAGAGAAAGACAAGTACCAAATTATTTCACTCATATGTGGAGCATAAGAACAAAGCAAAAACTGAAGGAACAAAACAGCAGCAGACTCACAGAAATGAAGAATAAACAGTTACCAAATGGAAAGAGACTGGGGAGGATGGGTGGAAGGGAGGGATAAGGGGAAAAAGGGGCATTATGATTAGGACACATAATGTGGTGGTGGGGGCACGGGGAAGACAGTACAACACAGAGAAGACAAGTAGTGACTCTATAGCATCTTACTACACCGATGGACAGTGACTGTAATGGTTTATGTGGTGGGGACTTGATAATGGGGGGAATCTGGTAACCACAATGTTGCTAATGTGATTGTATATTAATGATAGCAAAATAAAAAAAAGCTGTTGTCTAGAGCAAGAATTTTTATAAGTAAAAGTTAAATATTAGGTCTTTACAGTTACAGTGTCTCTACATCTTACACAGATATATTCTTAACTGAGTATTCATATGTGAAATATACTAAAGAAACCATTTGAACTAATTTCTGCCGTTATTGTGCATGTTTACTGGGTTTTATATTAACAATTATATTAACTAGTGTTTTAAAAGATTTATTTATATTTCAGTGACAGGTATTAATATTTTTAAATTAGTGTCCATTGCAAGTTACAAAAAGTAATTTCAAAAATTTAGAAAAAATAACATTTTCTGTGGGGATTATCAATTTCATGAATTATTATTTCTTCCTACTGAAATAGATGTATGTATTCTTATTTTCCTTATCTATTCTGTTTTTTGTTTAAAATGATGAAAACAAGAGTAATAATTACAAATATGTAATGAGTAGGAAGTACTTAAAATACTGACTGAATCACATAAAGAACATAAAATTCAACTTGAGAGAAAATTTTTTGAGAAGTTAATGCACTGCTTAGAAATCTAGAAGTAGTTTCCCAAAGTGTGTAGAAGTATGAGATGCATATATCAGATATGTAACATTTACAAGGCTGAAATCATGGACAAAGAATTAGAGAGAACCCCTTCTTTCTATCAGAAGGAGAGTCTCTTCTGTGGGAAATTCTCACGTTGTTTGGCATTCTGTCCACTTAGAGGAAGCCAAGGAGCTGAGAAAAGAAACCATCAGGGATATACTTGGTAACCTCAAGTTCAAGTTCCAGCCTTTACCATGGGGCCCTTTTGTTCCCTCTGTTCCATGCGCAGCTCACAGTTCCCAGGATTATCAAAGAATGCTCTGGGCCCTGAGGCCCCAGGTAAAGAGCAGAATCAGATTTTCAGAGCTCAGCGAAATGGAGTCCCCTTCAGGTTTGACTTGGCTTTCATAGAACCTGATACCTGAAAAGTCACAGTTAAAAGATAACATCTATGAGTCTCTTCCCTCTTCATACTTCATAATATTTTCATTAAGTTAATGTAAATTCCTTGAATAATTAAGGGAATTAAGAATTTCAACCATTTGTTTCATGTTTTGTCATTATTTAAACCTTTGCTATTTGGTGTAATATATTATTTGTTAGTTACTGAAATACTCAGTTTTATGCTGTCAAAACAAGTTTTGCCTTGATGCAAAAAGAAGAAATAAACAACACATCACAAAACAAAGCACAGATATTTAGAAAATATTTGCAAGTAATATATCCAATAAGAGACTTTATCTAAGATATACAGAAGAATGGGTACATAATTCTCATCACACAATCAGAAAAAAGCTTATGACATTGACAAATAATATGGTAATCCCTTCTACACCTAAGTATTCTCAACACCCACTTTATTGAGTGTTTTTTTCATAAATTGATCTTGATTTTGTCAAACGCTTTTTCTGCATCTACTGAGATTTTGCATTTCTTGGGTAATGCTGATGATACACCTGGAGTTGGTGTTGGTGTGCTCTGTACAGGGCATTCTTGGTATCCTGCTCCATGTCTGCCTTTGAAGACCAGTGTAGCTGGAGAAGTCTAATGTAGCTGGAAAAGTAGTGGAACAGGAGGCTCCGTGCCAGGGCCACCACGACAGAATGGCTATTGCTGAATCTATCAAATGTGTGGGATCTCAGGGAATGTCAAAATGGGGGTGATGTGTTGGAACAGCAGGGCCTTTTTTAGGATTTTGTGTTTCTGGAATGTGTCATATCCCACCTTGTTGGGATGTCTAGGGCTAGGGTAGGCATATATAGAAGGACTCGGGGCATTTTGACTCTGGCCAGGTTTGGGGGACAGCTGGAGCTGCTGAGGGCCAGGGGCAAGGAGCATGCTAACATGGCGCCAGCAGGACAGCTACAGCGCCTGTTCCTGCCAACAGTATCTAGATGGATGGAGAATGTAAAGAATGGTTCTTATTGGCATCTGACACTGGAGATAGTTCCAGCAGTTCCTCCCCATTTGTCAGATGCTACTTTCTCTTTAATCTACTGTTTTATATCCTGTAGCTCTGGGCAGGTGAGTCTTTCCATGCACCTTGTTATACACCTCTGTAATGCAGGTCCCTGTGACAGAGTGAGCTGACCATCATTCCTGGGGCTCTGTCTCTCCTATCCTCCTTTCTGTGGTTCCTTTATTTTTGTTGTGCAGAAACTGCCAGCCATCAGTTAGTCTTCAGGAGGAATTGTTCTGTATGTATGTGCAGGTTTGGTGGGTCCACGGAAGGCAGTGGTTTATGGTCTTCCTACACCACCCTCTTGGATCACCTGCAAATTACTGCAACTTTAACTTGTTGTGTTGAGTCTTTATCTAATCTTCAATTCTTAAGGATCACTTTGCCAGTTAGATTATTCTAAATTGGAAGTTTTTAATGCTTTCTCTAATTTGGATATATCATGACATTCTCCTCTGGCCTGCAACATTTCTGGTAAAACATCTGCTTTTTTTTTTTTCTTTTCCAGCTTTATTCAGAAAAACAATTCCAGGTCCCAGTGCCCCAGCCCTCCCCCCACCGCAGCCATAATTTAAATAACTTAGAGACAGAGTACAGGGTTGGGGTGGCTTGAGGGAGAAGGGCCCGCTACAGTCTCCGCAGCGCCCGCTTCTTGTCCGTCTTTTCCTTGGCCGGCAGCTTCTTATCCCGCTCGCCCGCGGGCTTCTTGGCCATGGGGCCCTCGGCACCTTCTGGACCCTCAGGGGCCCCAGGGTCGGTGGAGGCGGCCGCATCTGCGCTGCCCAGGGCCCGTGTGTCTGGGCCCGCCCCGCCCCGCTCCCCGCCCCGCTGTCGCCCCGCCCCCGCCCCGCCCCCGCCCCGTGGATCTCGGTGAGCAGGCGGGCGCGCGCCGCACACTCCTCGCAGGCCTCCAGGAGCCGACGGGCTGCCTCCTCGCTGAGGGCGGACTCGGTTCGGATGGATCTGCAGGCACTTGATGGTCAGCAGCACATGCCGGATGCCCAGCTCAGCTGTCCAGTCCCTCTTGAGCACGTTGACGCAGATCTCACCGTTGGCCCCCACGTTTGGGTTTAGAACTATTGACAATTTAATTTTAAGGTACTTCCTTTTATGTCTCTTTGGGTTCATCTTGTTTAGAATTCTCTAGCCTTCCCTGGTATCAAATATGTTTCCTTCCCCAGGTGAGGGAAATTTTCAGCCATATTTAAAAAGAAGTTTTCTACTCCTTTTTCTCTCTCTTCTTTTTCTGAGACCCCAGTCATGGAAATCTTGGTCCACTTGTTTTGTCCCCTAAGTCCTTTAACCTATGTTTAGTTTTTTCATTATTTTTCCTTGCTGCTCTTATTGGCTGAGTTCTCCTACACTATCTTCAGTTTCCCTGATCCTTTCATCTACTTTTTTTTGACCCCCTGTAGTGTATTATTCAGTGTAGTTATTGTATTCTTCATCT
Source organism: Smutsia gigantea (assembly GCA_032199065.1). NCBI lineage: Eukaryota > Metazoa > Chordata > Mammalia > Pholidota > Manidae > Smutsia > Smutsia gigantea. The sequence continues at coordinate 31,448 of JAVSCE010018335.1, forward strand.
CTGTGATTTCTCCTCAGTGCTTTCTTATATTATCTTTCACGTCGTTGAAGTCTTAAGTCTGTTTATCCATTCTTCTCTGAGTTGGGTGAGCATTTTGTCACAATTATTATACAAACCTTTGCTCAGGTAAATCACTCATCTCCATTTCATTGATGGTTATTTTCTGATGTTTTATCTTTCTTTCATTTGGAACATGTTCCTCTCTTTGATCACTTTGCTTGGCTCTCTGTTTGCATTTCTACCCAGGAGATTCAGCAGACAGCACTCCCAGCCTTGACGGGTTGAGCTCTGTTAGAGACAAATGGTGTCATTCATTTATTTTTAGTGATGGCAGATTTCTGTTGCTGGGTATTGTTGAGTTTGTCTCTTCACGTACTGAAGAACATCATGGTTGCTTCCAATTTGGGGAATTAAGAATAAAGCTGGTGCTGGTATCCTTGTCCAGATTTTTGTGTGGACATAATTTTTATGTCTCTTCAAACAATATTGAGTGTAGTTGCTGGATCATATATGGTAAGGGTATGTTTAGTTTTGTAAGGAACACCCTTCCAATGTGACTCTACCGTTGTGTATTCCCACCAGCAATGTGTGACAGTTCCTGTTGCCCATCATCCTCGACAGCATTTGATGTTGTCAGTGTTCTGGATTTGGGCCTTTGTAGTGTGTGTGCAGGGGTGTTTCATTGTTGTTTTAATTTTCATTTCTGTGGTGACAGATAAAACAGTATTTATTCATATGCTTACTTAAGTTTATATGATTTTTGGTAAGGTGACTGATCAGGTTCTTGGCACAATTTTAAACCAGATAGTTTTCTTTGTGCAGTTTTAAGTATCGTTATATATTCTGAGGTATGGTCTTTAAGCAGATGTTCTTTGGCACTTTTTTCCCCAGGCAATGGCTTACCTTTCCAGTTTCCTTACAGTATCCCTCACAGAGATGAAGATTTTAATTTTAATGGTGTTTACCTTGTTAAACATGTGTTTCATGAGTCATGCATCTTCATTATTGAGCCTGGAGGAGGGGGCTTGTGTCACTGACCCCATCATTAATGTGGCTTTGTCTCTGCACGGATGTATGGGATGTGGGGTACCCATCTCACACGCAGAGGCTGCCCACATGGGATGGGCAGGGCCCTTACCCAGCCCAGTTCTATCTGGTGGTAGAAAGAGCATCCCTGGTATTAGTAGCCAGAGCAAGGGTAGCAAAAATGGTGTCTGTCAGCTCCATCCATGGAATGGTAGGATGAGAGTGAGTATATATGGTTTATCAGGGCTTCCATCCCTGGGTGAAGACCCCGCAGTTTCCTGACTCTCTGGAAGCACCTTTAAAATGGTTAAATGTGTCTCCCTTGCATTTTGTCTAAAAAATTTTCACTCTGTTACTTTTATAGTGGACCTCAGGGTGACAGGGTCTGCTCACAAGCCCTTCAAGAGTAGAATCTTTGTTCCCTATAGATCTGTGATTTTCCTGGATTCAGTCCATGTTGATTTTCAAAGCAGACATATGAGGGGCTTGTCTTCCTGGTGCCAACCCAGTGTCAGCATGTCTGATGTGGAACACAATCCCTTCAAGTAAAAGTGCCATATTTTGGGATCCCCCTTATGTGCAGGGTCAGTTCATCTGGGTGGGGTTCATTGAAAGACTTTTTCTGTGCCCTTCCTAAACTTGATGTATCCTTTTTGTCCTTTGCTGTGGAGGTGATGTTCATATAGTTTTGAGGTCTTTATTGGTGGTTAATTATCCCATGTGAAGGCTGTGAATTTACTATGTTCATGGCAGGAGGTGAATTTAAGGTCTTCCTATTCTGTCATCTTGAAACACTCTCCAGGGGATTTATAGTTCGTGGTTTACATTTTGGCATATGACCATTTTGTATTAACCTTTATTATTGGTACATTAGAAGTTTATTATTTGATGGGTTTTCAAGAATACATACACATGTTCAGTGCAAATCCATTAACAGGAAATTGTTTTACGAAACATTCCTGAGGCCCTAACTCAGCCACCCGCTACATCTTCCCTTCATAAGCAACAACTATTAGGGATTCTTTTCCAGAATAGTTTGGTGTGATCTTCATATATGTGGAGTGTACCATATGATATTTCCAGTCCAAATAATATTTTGATGTTTGTTTCTGACACCTGTAGAGTTTTCTTTTTTTTCCTTCTTTTAAATGTGGCTAGGTAGTAAGACACTGAGGGAATGTACAAGAATTTGTTGATTCTTCTACAGACAGATACAGGGGAAGCTTACAGTTTGGGGCTCTTTCCAGCAGTATTTTATGAATATTCTTTTAGAAGCCTCATATTTAAATGCCATTATTTCCTTTGGTCAATACCTAGGAATAGAATTGTTCTGCATGTATGTTTATTTGTTAAGTAACAGCTATTAATTTAAAGAGACATTGTTTCATCTTCTCACAATGCCACCAAAGGGAAATGAGAGTTCTTGTTGCAGCACATCCTTGCCAAATTCAAAATTTTTAATCTTATCTTTGATTGTGTCATTATAGTTTTGGGAGGATTATTGTCATGTGCTTATTGGGCTTTGCTCATCTATATAGTGAGATGAGTTTTCCAATCCTTTTCCACATTTATTTGGTCATTTGTCTATTCCTGAGTTGGAAACATTTAAGGGCAGGTGCTCTGAAGGTTTCAAGATCTGACAAATCAGGAATATGTGTTGTTCTGGGAGACAATTTCAGAAGATATTTCAATGTGATAGGAGTAACTGAGATGCTGATAGTCTCATGGGGATTGACCAGGTAAGATGTGGACCTTTAAAATGGTTAAATGTGTCTCCCTTGCATTTTGTCTAAAAAATTTTCACTCTGTTACTTTTACAGTGGACCTCAGGGTCACAGGGTCTGCTCACAAGCCCTTCAAGAGTAGAATCTTTGTTCCCTATAGATTTGTGATTTTCCTGGATTCAATCCATGTTGATTTTCAAAGCAGACATATGAGGGGCTTTGTCTAGTAGTAGAAAATCAACTACTAGAATTAACAATTTGAAGGTCCTTAACTGCCTTGATGAGAGGCATATGGTGCAGTATTGGGGACATTGACTGGTCAGAGTGGGTTTAAGGGAAAATGTCAGGGGAGCATTGGAGACAGAACCAGTAATGAGTGTGGGGTGATATAAACATTAGCACTCACCAGAGCCTCTAGTCCAGAAGAGAGTTCTAGGGATTCTGCCAGCATTTGGCCGGTGCTGCAAGTGAAAAACGTATTACCTTCACTAATAGTGTGTTAGCCTCTTAAACCCTCTAACCTGGGAGTTTTTCTAACCCAGGCTGGCCAATCTGTGCTCTCGTCCATCAGTGATATGCCTCCTTATTGAAGGTCTGAATTGGAGTCTTTTATTTCTTCATTTATCCCACATTTTATAGAAGGTGTCTGCTCAGGCACCATTTCTTCCTAAGGATGATTTGCTCTGTGCGTAGGAGTAGATTTGGTGTATGTGTGTGTAGCAAGAGATTGGGTTCTGGCCCTTTATGTGGTACAGTCTTAGATTGTCTCCAGGAATGAATATTGTAGAAAGCAATATTTCCATAGCTAAAGAACATTTTCTAAAATGAGGGATGAATGCAACAGTAGATGTATTAAATTTCAAATAAAGAAGGAGCCTGGTTTCTCTTGGTTGCTGCCTATTGTTATATTCTAAGGACACTTGGTAAATCCTTAGTAAGTATATTCTGTAAATGCTGATATTCTGGAAAAGATAATGTAGGTTTCTAAATGTTCTTGCCTATTTACCAGCATGTAACTTGCAGGTTAAGACATCCTCATAACTGGTGATGCAATTCTTTTAAGAAAATACATATGAATGATCTAGGAATAGATAATACATGTTTCACAAATGGACTCTTAAGGGTAAAGTATTTTTTATTAAAACAAGCAATATGCAATTTAAATTACAAGGCTGTAAAACAAGGAACCTGGATAATTTTATCAAGTTCACTCAGTACTAATAAAGGAGATGAAATATCATTATTCCCAGGACAATGGCTTACAAGAAAAGAGTTGGGAAATGTTATATGTACTTAGGGGGCTGAAGTGGAATTTACAAATGTCAGGAGAATGTACAATTGTTTTCTTTGAGCAAAATGATGCAGGTAGCTTATTTTTGTCTTTCATAATGGGTGATTAGCATTCATAAATGTGAGGTTGTAAAGTGCATGAAGTTGTAGGGGTTCTAGAGACAATATATGAAAAATCCATGCACAAGTCATTCAATTTGTCTTTTTAATATTAAGCTAGTGTTTCAGGTAGAGAAATTGCATGCACATAACATGTTTGCTTTAATGAATATTTGTCTCCTTGTTTTCTGGACATTCTAAACATGAGAAATAGAAGGTTGATTTCACAAGATCTGAGAGATTGTGAAGTATTGGTGGATTGAACATGTAAATCTCTAAGTGTATATACATGTGTGTATGTGTTGTTCTAACACATTGAGCTTCTAGTCATGAAGGAAAAGAGATGTTTAGAGAAATACCCAAATGTATGTCAGTTTGTAGGGCCCATGGAGCTACAAGGAAGTGTTTAAGCCAGTGCCATTTATGCAGCTCCTCGTAGATTGTCCTTGAGTGGCTTCTCATTTTTCTGTATTTTTCTGGTATCTTTCAAAATAAATCAAATTTAATATATATAAATTTATCATTACTAATATTATGACAACTGGTTCTTTTTTAGTGTCAAAAACTCCTAACCATAAGGCCATGAATATATATTTCTGCTATTTTCTAGATGGTTTATTGTTTTGCTCTTTACATTTCTATACTCTTTTACTATGGTCTTCCTTTTGAGCATGACAGGAGATAGAGGTCAAGAATAATTACTTCCATAGCATTATCAGATTGATTCACCCTTACTCATTAAGAGGATGGTCTATCCCCATGTCTCTGTAGTACCACATTTGTTATATACCTACTGTGTGTATCTGAGTGGGTCAGTTTTTGAATTCTGTTCTTTCACCTGATCTATGTGTGTCTCCCTGATCCAGTACTGTAACTACTTATGTGCATAAGAATTCTTAATCATGGATTACATAAATACCCCAGCTTTTTTATTACTCAAGATCTTTAAGTATTCTCAAGCCTTTGAATTTGTTTAAGACTTCCTTACTCTTGACCTTTTCACTTTCTGTGTAAACTTTAGGATAGACATGAAATCTTCTTGAATGAGTATACTTGAATTCAAGGTTTGAGTCCAGAAAAAAAGTATATGCTTCAGTTAAGTAGGTGTCTAATTTTTGTAGTACAGCTTCTGGGTAAGGACTTTTGAATTTTCAGTAAGGAATTTCTAAGGGTTTATTTTTGGTCATGTAAATTATGTTTAAACATCATTTTCTAATGGCAATTTCTTTTCATCATGTAATAATTTCTGTATATGGAATTATATTAATTCTAATAGTTTCCTTTACAGAATTTTAAGAAATCAATTTACTGAGGTGTGATGGACATAATATTTGATATATACAACTTGATGACCTTGAGGGTCAGGATAACCCATGAAACCTTCATCGCCACGAGGCCACAGACGCATCCCCCTGAGCAAACTTCAGAATGTAATGAGGTATTTTAGGTTTACTACTGTGCTGTATGGTGAATCTTCAGAAAGGAAAGCATGCATCTTGCATAACGGAGGGCTTGCACCCTTTGGCCATCACCTGCCCATTTCCCCTCTTTCCAGCCCCTAGGTGCCTCCACTTTACCCTCTTCTATGAGCTTAATTATTTTAGTTTCCATATTAAAGTGAGATCATACAGTATTTGGATTTCTGTGTCTGGCTTATCTCACTTAGTATAATGTCCTCCAGATTCATGTGCTTTGGCGGGAAGGACATGTATCCCTACATTTTATGAATGGAATCTTCCTGATGAGCATCCCTGTGTATGGAACAAACACACTCGTTATTTTTTCTAGTATTTGCTATAAATACATATTTTATTTCATTGTTCATAAAACTCAGAGCCAGTTTAGATTATACCATTACTTTCTTTTTGAATTTAGAACAAAAGCCAACATTTCATATTCATGTGTGGTTTGGTATTAATTATAGTTACTGTTCATAAGAATATAGGTGGCCCTGACTCCCTATTTTAGTAAGACTTTTCAAAATTATGTGACACGAGTTAATTTATTATTTTTGATACTATGAGCAGAATTAATAACACCTTTAAATGTTTGTTAAAATCCAATCATTTCATCTTGAATTTTTCATTTAGGTTGTTTTTAATTGAAAATTTAGTTTTGTTAATAGATGCACTGACATTCTCTTTTCCACTAATTTCTTATGCCAATTTTCTTAAAGTTGTGTTTTGGAACAGTGTTTTATTTTTCCAATACATTATATTTTTGGCATAACATTTCTGATGATGTCTTCTTTATATATACATATAGTTTAATTTTGGTATCATTAATCTACAATTACATGTGCAACATTATAGTTACTAGACTCCCGAAATCATCAGGTCCCCCCCACATACCCCGTTACAGTCACTGTCCATTAGCATAGTGAGGTGCTATAGAATCTCTACTTGTCTTCTCTGAATTGTACAGCCCTCCCCGTGCCACTCGCCCTACATTATGTCTGCCAATTGTAATGCCCCTTTCTCCCCCTTGTTCCTCCCTTCCCACCCACCCTCCCCAGTTCCTTTCCCTTTGGTAACTGTTAGTGCATTCTTGGGTTCTGTGAGTCTGCTGCTGTTTTGTTCCTTCAGTTTCTTTCTTTGTTCTTATACTCTACATATGAGTGAAATCATTTGATACTTGTCTTTTTCCACCAGGCTTATTACACTGAGCATAATACCCTCTAGCTCCATCCATGTTGTTGCAAATGGTAGGATTTGTTTTCTTCTTATGGCTGAATAATATTCCATTGTGCATATGAAGCACAACTTCTTTATCCATTCATGTACTGATGGACACTTAGGTTGCTTCCATTTCTTGGCTATTGTAAATAGTGCTGCGATAAACATAGGGGTGCATATGTCTTTTTCAAACTGGGCTGCATGCTTAGGGTAAATTCCTGGGAGTGGAATTCCTGGGTCAAGCGGTATTCCTATTTTTCGTTCTGTGAGGAACCTCCGTACAGCTTTCCACAATGATTGAACTAAATTGCATTCCCACCAGCAGTGTAGGAGGGTTCCCCTTTCTCCACATCCTCACCAACATTTGTTGTTGTTTGTGTTTTGGATGTTGGCCATCCTTACGGGTGTGAGGTGATATCTCATTGTGGTTTTAATCTGCATTTCTCTGATGATTAGCAATGTGGAGCATCTTTTCATGTGCCAGTTGGCCATCGGAATTTCTTTTTTGGAGAAGTGTCTGTTCAGATCCTCTGCCCATTTTTTAATTGGATTATTTGCTTTTTGTTTGTTCAGGTGCCTGAGCTCTTTATATATTTTGGATTTCAACCCCTTATCAGATATGTCATTTATGAATATATTCTCCCATACTGTATGATGTCTTTTTGTTTTACTGATGGTGTCCTTTGCTGTACAGAAGCATTTCAGCTTGATATAGTCCCACTTGTTCATTGTTGCTTTTGATTCCCTTGCCCGGGAGATATGTTCATGAAGAAGTTGTTCATGTTTATGTCCAAGAGAATTTTGCCTATGTTTTTTCTAAGAGTTTTATGGTTTCATGACTTATATTCAGGTTTTTGATCCATTTCAAATTTACTTTTGTGTGTGGGTTTAGGCAATGATCCAGTTTCATTCTCTTACATGTAGCTGTCCAGTTTTGCCAACACCAGCTATGAAGAGGCTCTCATTTCGCCTTTGTATATCCATGGCTCCTTTATAGTATATTAATTGACCATATATGTATGGGTTAATATCTGGACTCTCTATTCTCTTCCACTAGTCTCTGGGTCTGTTCTTGTGCCAGTATCAAATTGTCTTGATTACTGTGGCTTTGTAGTAGAGCTTGAAGTCAGGGAGCATAATTCCCCCTGTATTATTCTTCCTTCTCAGGATTGCTTTGGCTATTCGGGGTCTTTTGTGGTTCCATATGAATTTTAGAACTATATGTCCAGTTCATTTTAAAATCTGTTGGTATTTTGATAGGGATTGCATTGAATCTGTACATTGCTTTAGGTAGTATAGCCATTTTGAAAATACTTATTCTTCCTACCCAAGAGCATGGGATGAATTTCCTTTTGTTAGTGTCCTCATTAATATCTCTTAGGAGTGTCTTGTAGTTTTCAGGGTATAGGTCTTTCACTTCCTTGGTTAGGTTTATTCCTAGGTATTTTATTCTTTTTGATGCAATTGTGAATGGAATTGTTTTTCTGATTTCTCTTTCTGTTAGCACATCGTTAGTGTATAGGAAAGCAACAGATTTCTGTGTGTTAATTTTGTATCCTGCAATTTTGCTGAATTCAGATATTAGTTCTAGTAGTTTTGGAGTGAAGTCTTTAGGTTTTTTTATGTACAATATCATGTTATCTGCAAATAGTGACAATTTGACTTCTTCTTTACCAATCTGGATGCCTTGTATTTCTTCATTTTGTCTGATTGCTGTGGCTAGGACCTCCAGTACTATGTTGAATAACAGTGGGGAGAGTGGGCATCCCTGTCTTGTTCCCGATCTTAGGTGAAAATCTTTCAGCTTCTCACTGTTAAGTATGATGTTGGCTGTGGGTTTGTCATATAAGGCCTTTGTTAGGTTGAGGTACTTGCCCTCTATACCCATTTTGTTAAGAGTTTTTATGCATGTTGAATTTTGTCAAATACTTTTTCAGCATGTATGGAAATGATTGTGTGGTTTTTGTTGTTCTTTTTGTTCATGTGGTGGGTGATGTTGATGGATTTTCGAATGTTGTACCATCCTTGCATCCCTCTTGAGAGATGAATCCCACTTAATCCTGGTGTATGATCCTCTTGATGTATTTTTCAATTTGGTTTGCTAATATTTTGTTGAGTATTTTTGCATCTATATTCATCAGGGATATTGGTCTGTAATTTTCTTTTTTGGTGAGGTCTTTGCCAGGTTTTGGTATTAGTGTGATGCTGGCTTCATAGAACGAATTTGGAAGTATTGCCTCCTCTTCTATTTTTTGGAAAACTTTAAGGAGAATGGGTATTATTTCTTCTCTATATGTCTGGTAGAATTCAGAGGTGAATCCATCTGGCCTGGGGGTTTTGTTCTTGGGTGGTTTTATGATTACTGTTTCAATTTCATTGCTGGTGATTGGTCTGTTTAGTTTTTCTGTTTCTACCTTGGTCAATCTTGGAAGGCTGTATTTTTCTAAGAAGTTGTCCATTTCTTCTAGGTATTCTAGCTTGTTAGCATATAGATTTTCATAGTATCCTCTTATAATTCTTTGTACTTCTGTGGTGTCCGTCGTGATTTTTCCTTTCTTATTTCTGATTCTGTTTATGTGTGTAGATTCTCTTTTTCTCTTAATGTGTCTTGCTAGGGGTTTATCTATTTTGTTTATTTTTTCAAAGAACCAGCTCTTGGTTTCATTGATTTTTTTTCTATTGTTTTACTCTTCTCAATTTTATTTATTTCTTCTCTGATCTTTATTACGTCCCTCCTTCTGGTGACTTTGGACCTCATTTGTATTTCTTTTTCCAGTTTCAATAATTGTGACTTTAGACTATTCATTTGGGAATGTTCTTCCTTCTTTAAATAGTCCTGGTGTGCAGTATACTTTCGTCTTAGAACTGCCTTTGCTGCGTCCCACAGAAGTTGTTGCTTTGTGTTGTTGTCATTAGTCTCCATATGTTCTTTGATTTCTGTTTTGATTTTGTCGTTAACCCATTGATTAATTAGGAAAATGTTGTTAAGTCTCCATGTATTTGTGAGCCTTATTGATTTCTTTCTAAAATTTATTTCTAGTGTTATACCTTTGTGATCTGAGAAGTTGGCTGGTAGGATTTCAATATTTTTGAATTTACTGATGTTCTTTTTGTGGCCTAGTATGTGGTCTATTCTGGAAAATGTTCCATGTGCACTTGAGAAGAATGTGTATCCTGTTGCTTTTGGGTGTAGAGTTCTGTATATGTCTGTTAGGTCCATCTGTTCTAGTGTGTTGTTCAGTGCCTCTGTGTCTACTTATTTTCTGTCTGGTTGATCTGTCCTTTGGAGTGAGTGGTGTGTTGAAGTCTTCTAAAATGAATGCATTCCTTTTTATTTCCTTCTTTAATTCTGTTAGTATTTGGCTCACATATGTCAGTGCTCCTGTGTTGGGTGCATATATATTTAAAATGATTGTATCCTCTTGTTGGACTGACCCCTTTATCATTATGTAATGTCCTTCTTTATCTCTTGCTACTTTCTTTGTTTTGAAGTGTATTTTGTGTAAGTACTGCAACACCTGCTTTCTTCTCCCTGTTTGCATGAAATATCTTTTTCCATCCCTTCACTTTTAGTTTGTGTGTGTCTTTCTTGTAAGGAGCATATAGATGGGTCTTGCTTTTTTATCCATTCTATTACTCTGTGTCTTTTGATTGGTGCTTTCAGTCCATTCATATTTAGGGTGATTATCGATAAATATGTACTTATTGCCATTGCTGGCTTTAGATACATTGTTACCGAAGGTTCAAGGGTAGCTTCATTACTGTCTAGCAGTCTAACTTAACTCTCTTGTTAAGCTGTTATAAACACAGGCTGATGAATATTTCTCTCCCTTCTTATTCTTCCTCCTCCATTCTTTATATGTTAGGTATTTTATTCTGTACACTTTTGCATTTCCTTTCACTGTTTTTGTGGATCGTTTATTTTATTTTTTGCCTTTAGTTAGTATATGGATGGTCTGCTTTCTTTGCTATGATTTTATTTTCTCTAGTGACATCTTTTTAGCCTTAACAGTGCTTCCATCTAGAGCAATCCCGTTAAGATATCCTGAAGAGGTGGTTTGTGGGAGGCAAATTCCCTTAACTTTCACTTGTCTGGGAATTGCTGAATCCCTCCCTCAAATTTCAATGATATTCCTGCTGGATACAGTATTCTTTGTTCAAGGCCCTTCTGTTTCATTGCGTTAAATATATCATGCCATTCTCTTCTGGCCTGCAAGGTTTCTGTTGAGAAGCCTGATGGTTTTCCCTTTGTAGATGATCTTTTTTCTCTCTCTGCCTGCCTTTAATACTCTGTCCTTGTCTTTGATCTTTGCCATTTTAATTATTATGTGTCTTTGTGTTGTCTTTCTTGGGTCCCTTGTGTTGGGAGATCTGTTGGCTTGTGTGGTCTGAGAAACTATTTCCTTTCCCAGCTTGTGGAAATTTTCCTGAATTATGTCTTCAAAGACACTTTCTGTCCCTTTTTCTTTCTCTTCTTCTTCTGGTACTCCTATAAAGCAAATGTTGTTCCGTTTGGATAGGTCACACAATTCTCTTAATATTCTTTCATTCCTAGAGATCCTTTTCTCTCTCTGTGCCTCAGCTTCTCTGTTCTCCTGTTCTCTGATTTCTATTTCATTAACAGTCCCTTGCACCTCATCCAGTCTGTTCTTAAGTTCGTCAATTGATTGTTGCATTTCTCTAATATCCTTCCTGACTTCATCCCTTAGCTCTTGCATATTTCTCTGTATTTCCATCAGCATTATTCAGAATTCTTTTTTAGGAAGATTGTTTAAATCTATCCCACCAGGCCCTCTGTCTGGAGTTGTCTGGGTGATTTTTGACTGGAACATATTCTTCTGTCTTTTCATGGTGATAGAAGTGGTCGCAGGCAGGTGACACGTGCGTTAGCTAGGAGAACTAAGTCTCTTCCTGCTTGTTGTTTGTCTTGCCCTACTCCGCAGCCTGTGTCTGTTCCCCGTATACTGAGTGGCAATCTCGGGATAATCCCCTGAGCTGCTGTGGGCAGGGCCACCCTCAGGCTCGCCTAGAGCACTACGGGGGTTTGCAGCCATGTTGGGTGCATTCTGCAGCAAGTCTGGGGCCCCTTCATGCCTTCCGTACCTTGCTCTGTCGTCTGCAGCCTGTGTGTGCCGGTTACCTGCACACCAGGAGGCAGTCTCTGGGAGTATTCCCTGAGCTGCCATGCCAGGGCCACCCTCAGGCTAGCCTAGAGCACTGCAGGGGTTTGCAGCCATGCCAGGTGCATTCTGCAGCAAATCTGGTGCCTTCTGGACCCTTCTCTGGCTTCTGTGTCCCTTCCTGGTTAGCTGCATGCCCGCTGGGAGGAGACTCTGTGTGGTTGCTGTGGGTTGGGCCGCTCTCCTGCAGTTCCACAGCTGTGGCGGATCTGCTGGTCCTTTTGCAGCGCCAGCCGGGGGGAACGATGGCAGGCTGCTTATCACCATGAGTGGCTTCGGCGGGGCTACTTTCCCCAGCAGACTGTTAGGGGGCCCTAAATTCCTGAAGTTTCCGAGCCTGCTGTGCTGTGTGTGCTGGGAAGATTTTGTTCAGCTGTGGGGCTCTTGTCTCTTTAAGACTTTTAAAAAAGCGCTCACTTTTCTTTGGTCCCTGGGGAGCCAGCCTGGGGGACCCGCTCGCCGTCTCCATCTTGGATCCTGCCCTGCTGTTTCTCTAATCTCCAGTACAGCATGTAATGTGCGTCAGTGCTCCTGGTGCAGATCACCAGGGCTGGTTATTTAGCTGGTCTGTGCTTCCACTCCCTCCCCGCTCTGATTCTTTTCCTCCTGTCAGTGCGCTGGGGTTGGGGACTGCTCAGGTCCCACCAGCTCGCGGCTTTGTATCTTACCCACTTCATGAGGCACTGAGTTCTCACAGATATAGATGTAGCCTGGCTGTTGTACTGTATCTTCTAGTCTCTCTGTTAGGAATAGTTGTATCTGTTGTATTTTCACAAATACATATGGTTTTGGGAGGAGATTTCCACTGCCTTGCTCACACCGCCATCTTGGGCCCCTTCTTCTTTATATATTATCCCATAAAAATGGATCAACAGAATTTCATGAAGTATAGATACCCTTATACTGACCATAGATGAAGAAGAACAAAATGTATCTACTACGGAGTCGAAGCCTTCTTTGAAACTACAGTAGTAATAACTTGCCTATTTCTTTATTACTTTCACCAAGGATTAAATATACTTTATTAATTTTTTTAAAGAGAAGTATTTATTAATTTATTTTTATTGATGCATAGATGACATACAATATTATATCATTTTCAAGTATACAACATTAGTGATTCAATCACTGTCTAGATTATGAGGTGCTCTTCCCAAATAATATAGTTACTATCTGTCAACATAAGAAGTAGTTACAGGATTATTGACTATATTCACTATACTTTACTTTCATCCCTGTGACTAATTTATATTATGATGGAGATTTTGTTCCTATTTATTCCTTCCACAAGTTTCACCCACCCATCGCAACCCATTCCCCATTGTAAGCTCAGGTCCCTTCTCAATATTTATAACTACTGCAGTTCTGTTTATATTGTTTTGTTTTATATTTAGATTCCTCTTATAAGTGAAATCAAATGGCATTTGTCTTTTGTTGAATTACTTTTTTCAATGTGCATAATGCCCTCTAGATCTATTCATGTTGTTGCAAATGGCAACATTTCTTTCTTTTTTATGTCTGAATACTTTTACATTATATAGGTCCTACTTCCACCTCATCCATTCATCTATTATTTATTTTTGGTTCAGTGACTCTGCTGCTGTTTTCTTCCTTCAGTTTTTGCCTTGTTGTTATACGCCACAGATGAGTGACATCATTTGGTACTTATGTTTCTCCACCTGGCTTATTTCACTGAACATAGTACCCTCTAGCTCACATCATTTGGTACTTATGTTTCTCCACCTGGCTTATTTCACTGAACATAGTACCCTCTAGCTGCAAATGGTAGGATTTGTTTTCTTCTTATGACTGAATAATATTCCATTGTGTATATGTACCACCTCTTCCTTAGCCATTCATCTACTGATGGACACTTACGTTGCTTCCATTTCTTGACTATTGTAAATAGTACTGCATTAAACATAGGGGTGCATATGTCTTTTTGAGTCTGGGATCCTGTAGTCTTAGGGTAAATTCCTAGAAGTGGAATTCCCGGGTCAAATAGTATTTCTATTTTTAGTTTTTTTGAGGAACCTCCATACTGCTTTCCACAATGGTTGAATTAATTTACATTCCCACCAGCAGTGTAGGAGGTTTCCCCTTTCTCCACATCCTCGCCAACATTTGTTGTTGTTTGTGTTTTGGATATTGGCCATCCTTACTGTTTTGAGGTGATATCTCATTGTGGTTTTAACCTGCATTTCTCTGATGATTAATGATGTGGAGCATCTTTTCATGTGCCTGTTGGCCACCTGAATTTCTTCTTTGGAGAAGTGTCTGTTCAGGTTTTCGGCCCATTTTTTAATGAGGTTATTTGCTTTTTGTTTGTTTACGCACGTGAGTTCTTTATATATTTTGGTTGTCAACCCCTTATCAGATATGTCATTTATGAATATATTCTCCCATAGTATCGGATGTCTTTTTGTTCTACTGATGGTGTCCTTTGCTGTACCGAAACTTTTTAGTTTGATATATCCCACTTATTCATTTTTTGCTTTTGTTTCACTTGCCAGTGGAGATTTGTTCATGAAAAATTTGCTCTTCTTTATATTCAAGAGATTTTTGCCTATGTTTTCTCTAAGAGTTTTATGATTTCATGACTTACATTCAGGTATTTGATCCATTTCAAACTTCTTTTTGTGTATGGAGTTAGACAGTAATACAGTTTCATTGTTTTGCACATAGCTGTCCAGTTTTGTTAACACCAATTGTTGAAGAGGCTGTCATTTCCCCATTCTGTGTCCATGGCTCCTTTATCATATATTCATTGACCATATATGTTTGGGTTAATATCTGGACCCTCTAGTCTGTTCCATTGTTGTATGGGTCTGTTCTTGTACTAGTACCAAGTTGTCTTGATTACTGTGGCTTTGTAGTAGAGCTTGAAGTTGGGGAACATAATTCTCCCTGATTTATTCTTCCTTCTCAGTATTGTCTTGGCTATTTAGTTTTTTTTTGTGATTCCACATTAATTTTAGAACTATTTGTTCCAGTTTGTTGAAGAATGCTGTCAGTATTTTGATAGGGATTGCACTGAATCTGTAGATTGCTTTAGTCTGGCCATTTAGACAATATTAATTCTTCCAACCCAAGAACATGGGATGAATTTCCATTTATTAGTGTCCTTTTTAATTTCTCTTAAGAGTGTCTTGTAGATTTCAGGGTATAGGTCTTTCTCTTCCTTGGTTAGGTTTATTCGTAGGTATTTTATTCTTTTTGATGCAATTGTGTATGGAATTGTTTTCCTGATTTCTCTTTCTGCTAGTTCATCATTTGTGTATATGAATACAACAGATTTATGTGTATTAATTTTGTATCCTGCAAATTTGCTGAATTTAGATATTAGTTCTAGTAGTTTTGGAGTGTACTCTTTAGGGTACAATTTCAAAAGTATAATTTTTGTCCACTTTCAGTCATTGACCCTTCATGGTGAAACAATTGAATGACTTCAAACTTTCATTAGTATGCATGACTTTATGTCTTTTATTAATGGAATCATCCTTTGAGGTTTGTTTTTATAAATGATTTTATTATGATTGTGATTGAATCAATATTGTTTTACTAAATGTCACCACGAGTAAATCATAGCATAACTGTTTAACTGGGTTTCAGCATTGTGTTAGTTTCTAGTGTGTGAAACATAAATTACTGGACGTGTCTTTTGGTGAATTTAGGTAGGCATTTCTCTTGGAATCCCAAGGGACGGCTGTCTCCTGGGTAAGTGGATGTCTATGGCATGCTCCCCAATGCCCCACACCACAGCCACATTCCCGTGAGCACCACGGGGGGAAGGAGGAGCGGGCCTGACCATGAAGGTATGTCCCTTAGGTTTCATGTCACGTCACCTCTAACATTGCCCAGAACGTAATCCCATGTTTTTAAACAATTGTAATGGAGGCTTTTTTGTAATGGCCAAGTGTCATGAGAACATGGAAATAGCACTGTTGACATGGGACACTTACTGAATGTGTATTGTAAACAACATACTGTAGCAGTGGGACTGTGTGGTACACAGGTAGGTTTAGCGTCATTGTTCTGCAGAGGGACATACCAGGGAAGGACAATGAGTTGATATTTTGTTGTAGTTTTGATTTCCTTTTTCCCAATTACTAGTAATATATAGAATCTTTTCAAGTACGTATTGTCCATTTTTATCTCTTCTTTGGAAAATTGCCTGTTTATGTACTTTGCCTATTTCTTTGTTGGATTATTTTGTTTGTGTTGTCTTTGCAGTGAAGCTTTCTAATTTGATGAATTCTCACTTTATTTTTTTTTCTTCTATGAGTTTCATGGATTCATGTCATCCATTTAAGCATTTACTGCATTTTGAGTTCATTTTTTGTGAGTGGCATAAGATTGGACACCAGTTGCCTGTGTTCACAGATATGGGGTCATGGTGAGTCCACAGTACAGACAGAGGGTTGTTAATGGCAGCAGAACAGTAATAAGAACTGAACAAAAGGAATAATAACTCTGCATCCAAAGAAGATAAATTGGAAGGTTGAGCAGCATACACTTTGAAAGAAATCAATGCACTGCCCATTAGAGAATTCATGATGGGTTTGTGATCACATACTGAGATGTAACCAAAGCCTAACCAGGACAAATTTCCTATAAGGAACTCCACTGGCAGGTGAAGATAGGGGATCTTCAAATTTTCAGCCAGTGTTCCTACATAAATCAGTAAGAACAACAGGCCTTGAAAGACATGGAGCTCCTGGGAGCTTGAGTGATTCATTACAAGAAATTCTGTGCAGTTGCGAAGTCGTCTACGTCTCTCCTTGAAGACAAAGGATAAACTAAGAAGGTGATACTACAAACCAAAATGGAAAGTACAAACTATGCTTCTGTGGAATGAAATGTCTGCTCAATGCCATGCATTGAATTACTTGCACAAAGGCACACTGATGTACAGGCCAATATCACTACCCTTCAGTCCTCTTCTTGAATATGTTCCAGAGAATACTTCCTTACAGACATATTTTTATGCAAACTCACATGAAGAAATGTGCATCAGGCTTCTCTGAATTGCTTGTTGATCTCTTTCTGGAGGACTATGTGCTTGGATTGCTGACAAGCCTCAGGGCAACTAATAATTGAAGGCTCTTGAAAACCTGCAGACCTTCAGTGCCTTGTTTTCCATAGAAAGCCAGTCTAATCCACTGAGATGAAGTAGATAGCAGCAGGTATTTTACAGATAAACTTTAAGAGGGATTTAAATAGGTAAAATTTTGGAAAGCACAAGATCCGCAAAATAGCTTCTGTGGAAGTGGTGGGATAATGACATTTTCAAATTACTTCATTGCCCAAACATTGCAACATGAACACAGATTTTAGTTTCACTGGATCCTACCAACTATGCCAGATGTAGCTCTTGGGGTAAGAGTGTTCCCTGCCTGGGGCAACTCCCCTGTGAAAGGTGAAACTAAAATAAGTCAAGAGGAAGGGTAGTTTGGCAGAAACCATTTTTTATTTCTCACAGCATGCTCGAACTTGCTAGCTAGGACTGGCCTCATCTGTCTCCCCTGGCCACTGCTTATGCTCTACCCTCATGGTGCACTTTCTACTTCCCCCTCTCCCCCTGGCAGACATCAGACCAATTATGTAGCAGGAATGGAGGAGAGGCAAGAATGGCCATTATCTCTCCACCTCTTGCCCCAGAAGCTGCAGGAGGATGCTGCTGTAAACACCTTTTTGATATGTAAATGGACTAAAGCCAGGTGGGAGATTCTGGAAATTCTGTCATTTGCCCCACATCTCCTCATTCCCCTTTCAGTATTATTATTTTTTGCAGTAAGAATTTTTAACATAACATCTACTCTCTTAGCAATATTTAAGTGTACAATATTAGCTCTGTATAGTTTGATTTATAATGGATTTCCAGAATTATTCATTTGCATGACTGATAGTTTGTCATCTTTGACCATAACCTGCCTCCTTTCCTCTTTCCTCAGTCACTGGTAACCACCATTTTTGTTTCTGCTTCTGTGAGTTTGACTATTTTAGATTTGACATAAAAGTCAGATTACACATTTGTCTTTCTGTGCGTGTTTCATTTCACATAACATAATGTCTTTTGGGTATACCCATGTTGTTGAAACTGGCAGGTTTTCCTATGTTTTAGATATAGAAAAATATTTTCATAAAATTTTCTGTATACACAGTAGGGACATATTTGTAGGTTTTTTCCCCAGTGTTTGCAATATAGAAATTATGTGACCAGGAATTTCTGAACACAGTTAGTTTACAGCATCAGGGTCCTGTTGAAAATCCATATAATGACTTCATCATTAGTTAAGTGAATATTCAGGATGCCAGTCTCATGGGCATGCCTCCCGGGCCCCACACCACAGCCCCATTCCCTTGAGCACCGTGGGGGGAAGTAGGAGGGGGCTCCTGACCATGAGGACATGTCCCTTAGGTCTCATGTCACTTCACCTCAGACATTGCCCAGAACATAACTACATGTTCACATCTAATTGCAGTGGAGGCTTTTTGTACAAGCAAAGCGTCATGAAGAGCAGAGGGAATCACAGAAGCAGCGGCATGTGATGCAGATGAGAACGTACAGTGTCAGCAGCATGCAGAGCAGTGAGTGAGCACAGCACACGGTGGCCTGCAGCCTCATCATCACATGTAGGGTCCTGCCTGGGGAGAGAGCTCTTCTCAGGAGGAAGACAATTTAATAATATGGGTAACTGTTGAACCACTGTGTTGTACATTAAAACCAATACAACATTGTATATCATAAGTGATACTTCAATTGAAAAGAAGAAATAAAAATGCTAGTGGAAAGGAGACTTCCTTATACCCTCCCGTCCCTGCCTTCCTAATGAGCCTGGGAGGGGTAGAAGAACTTCATTAGTATATGATAAAGACAAAATGGAATCTCTCAATCTTACAATCTGGATGTGAATGGCCAGGGTCATATTTGGGCCTATCTGGGCATCTGAGATTCTGGGAACAGATGGACATGCTTCCTTGGTCATGAAATGATACAGCAGTAAGATCACCTGAAAATGTAGGAAATATATAGGACAATATTATTTCGTAAATTGTAGAATCATTCTGGCTTGTGGAGAACCTGGATGTACTAATTATAGTGGGTTTTGTTTATAAAGAACACCACTGATGCAATATACTTTTCAAAAATATTTTACTAAATAAAAGTGGTATTATTAATATCTTCTTCGGTTGGCTTTTCAAGTAGGAATTCTGGATTACTTTGAATGCATTAATTTTGCTATGTAAATTATTCAGCCACTACTCCAAACATACCATAATAGATGTGTTCCACTGATAGCTCCGTTTCCTCCATGTGTCTGAAGAATATTCCGCAATGTCGTTTCTATCACTGCTCCCCTGTGGGTATGATACTATATTGATTTTAAGATACATCCCCATTATTTAAATGGTAAAATTTAAAAATGATATATCTTGGAACTAAGGTGGGACCTCTCTCTAACATAATCAAAAACATTTAATTTGAGTTAAATCTTACAATTCCAAGAACTTTTCCTAGGGTTACTTTTATGTCCTTGTTTCTAAGGCTGTAAATGATGGGATTCAAAGATGGAGGCACCACTGTGTAAAACACAGACAGAGTGATATCTAGGTCTGATGTCAACTCAGACGCTGGCTTAAAATAGGCCAAGGAAGCTGTTGAAATAAACAAAGTCACAACGACCACGTGAGGGAGGCAGGTGGAGAGGGCTTTGGACCTGCCCTCCAGGGAGGAGATGGTGAAGACAGCAGAGAAGATGTGCACATAGGAATATGAAATAGAGATGAAACAAACCAGTGAGATACTTGCACCAAAGGCCATCACTGATGCTTCATTTTTGTTCATTTTGGAGTCTGAGATCAAAATAATCTGAGGGATATCACAGAAGAAATGATGGATTTTGTTGGAAGTAAAAGTAGTGGAAAATGTCGCTGCTGTGTGCATGGCTCCAGAGAACCCTGCACTGATGTATGAAGCCACCACCATCCGCCCACAGGCCCCCTTGGTCATTATGGTCTCATAGTGTAGCGGACGGCAGACGGCCACATAGCGGTCGTAGGACATCACTGTGAGGATGGCCAATTCAGCAGAAACAAAACAAGCAAAGAAAAACACCTGTAAAATGCATCCAAGGAATGATATTTTGTTCATTTTCATCAGAGTGTTGAGAACAAATTTAGGAACAGTGACAGAGATGTAACAGAGATCTATGAATGACAGATTCTTCAGGAAGAAGTACATGGGTGTGTGAAGCTGAGGATCCCAAGTAATGAGCGTGATGATGAGTCCATTCCCTAACAGGGCTGCCAGGTAAGCCACGAGGAACAGGACACCCTGCAGGGTTTGCATCCTCGGGTCCTCAGAGAATCCCAAGAGAAGAATCTCAGTGACACCTGTTTGGTTGGTCACTTCATGCAGTGACATGTTCCCAAGACTTAACTGTTTTCTGTAAACAAAATCATAGGAATAAAGAAAATGATACCTACCTGTGCTAGAGTATATTTTAATTACCTTATCATGTGTGGTCATTATTTTACTATCTTTGTATAAGTATATATGTATGCATATGAATATCTCTATATAAGTTGTACACAATAAATATACCTATTTTATTTGCCAATTTAAAAAATTGTAAAATAAAATAAAGTGGAATACTTCAAAGAAAAAAATAAGACATTGTGTTTATAATTCTAGCAGCGGAATTACCTTTAGTGATTCCAAGCTGCAATGATGCACTGGTTTTCTGTTATGGTGATGGGGGCACAAATGTTTAAAAGTGGCTGGGATGGATGGATGAGGTTAGCATTTAGTGTTTGTCAAGTCCGGTGGGTTCATCACCATTATGGCTGTATCAGCTTACTAATGTGCCACGCCTAACAGCGATTTAGGAAGAAATGCTCCAAATTTCTCTCCATGCTGTTACAGGAAACTCCAGCTTGTCACTATAGAACAGTTCCAAGAAAACCCAAGAAGCAGGAAAAATCAAGGTGTTCCTGGAAACTTATTTAGATATTTTCATTATGTGCATAGATATTTAACACTGTTTCTTGGTTTTATTTATTATCTTTAAACCTGAGTTAGTCTTGAGTACAGTATGGTCAAGACTGTAAAATACTCCAGTCCCAAAATGACTCATTTATATGGGGTCCCTGGAATAAATTCATATAGACAGAGACTGACAGTGACGGGAAAGGCTGAGGGGATGAAGGAACTTGGAGTTATTTAATGTATACCATTTCAGTTTTGCAAAAGGGACAGGTCTGGAGATGTGTGTGAAGATGGTCGCCCAACTGTGTGACTGTACTGACCACCACTTGAGTGTGCACTTAACAATGGTTAAGGTGGAAAATTTATGTTACCTCTATTTTACCACAATTAAAAATGATTTAACATTGATGAGTCAAAATTTTCTAACACTTGGAAAGGATTCCTGAAATGTGAATGTTGGAAGAAAGGTAAATGTTAGTTCTTATTGTAAAGTCACAGCAGAAAAATAATGCCCAGTTTTCAGCATTTGTCAGATATTTTGTTGGAATATTTCTTATTTGGGCAGAATGTATTAAAGCAATTTAATCCATTTCTGAATTTTAGCCAGGTCATTGTGGGAATAAATGGGAATTCTTTATGAATCTATAATAAGGACCATGAGATTCATGTAATATAGGGGAAAGAACAGATCAGGGATCAGTAAAATTCTTGTTTTCAGTCTGAGTCTGCCATGTAGTGGGGGAGTTACCTTGTGGCATCTGTTTAATATTATAGGTGACTAAGTTTGATGACCGTTAGCAGGACATTATACGTGGAGTCTCCTGGATGTTTATTAAGAGGAGTAGGTATATTGTTCATACAGTGTTTGGAATGAGGTAAACATTGATGTCTACAAGCAGCTACTAGATAAGAGTGAAAGCTACTAAATAAGAGTGAAAATATTATTAGACATTGATAATGGACATTTATTTAGTATTTATTGTGCATCAGGCAAAGTTAAATGTAGTGGTTAAAAACAAGGCTACCCACATTTTTGTGTGGACCCCTTATTGCTGTCCTTACTAGTTATAGACATTTTTCAAGTTACTTAAACCCTCTGTGCCTTAGTCATCAATTTGATGCAGGGCCACTTTAGGCACTAAATTAAGTAACATATACTTAGAAGTCTCTGAAGCACTTTACTAATAAGATGATTCTGGAAATGGTGATGGTCATCATCACTAATGGACTGTTGACGATGTTGAAGTTGTTACTTATTAACAATGTTAGTCTGCACAGTGAACAGAGAGTAAGGTACCAGTACTACTGTCATTCCACAACTGAGGATAATAGGACACAGAGCAGTTGACTGCTTCGCCACCTCAGGCTCCAATATAAAAGGACCATTCGGTAAATGGGAGAGATGGGACATGACAGTGGTTTCACTGACTTCTAAGTGTCCCTGTCCTCTGAAGAGACACACAGCATAGGGAGATGTTGGCAGGGTGGAGGCAATAGATGTAGTTTAGAAAACTATAAAAGGTAAGTCTAACTTTAATCCAACATGAATGTTAAAGGATAGAAAACTAGAACCAGGCCATTTGAGTGGTGTAAATAACTTCATCTCAGTCTGTCCTGCTGTTCTCACTGATGGAAAGCGTGTTTATATAGGTGTGCAGCTGGTGGACTTAAATATTGGTGAATAAAGGGAAGGAAAATGAGAACATCGTCTCAACTCGGGCATTTTAAATCATTCCAGTGCTGTCTTTTTAAATAAGAATTAATTATGCATCACATACTACTTGTGTTTACATTTGCAGGATATATTCTTCCCAGGTTATGCTTACTTTACCCTGGTTTCAGATATCATGATCCTCCACCTATAATTTAAGCTTTATCCTAATTTATAGGAAATATTCCAGCTTCAATGGGGAGAATGTCAAAACTCCTCACTTAAAATTCTAGGACTCAACAAAAATTACATTTGCTCCTCCTCTGGCCATGGCCTTAAATACCGTTCCCTTTTAAGAAAATTTTCCTGGCTTTTGCTCAGTGTCTCTGTCTTAATTATCTAAGATATAATACAGCAGTTATTTTCTCATCCTTAAATGGCTTTATAAAGTCCAAACAACTAACAAAGGATTCATCCATGATATGGAGTCCATGAAGAAAATGATGGAAACATTTCTGATAATACCTGAGTGCATGTATAGATTTCCAAATCTCATCTGAACCTGGATTGCATGTGTATATGAACCCGCAAATATAACTCAGTCCTGTAGTCCGATGCGTCAGGACCAACTATTTCTGTGGCTTAGAAAACTACTGTGTCTGGGGTCCAGATCATGACTGTCCAGTGCTGCGTAATTTGTCAAAGATCGTGGGCAGCCTCATTCCCAGGTCAAGCCGCTCCCAGTCTATGTGGTCTACTGGGGTTGGAAGCTCCCTGATTCGTAGCATCTGAGCGCTGAAATGTGAAAATGCTGGTGTCCTTTTTGTGGATCCTGGACACACTTCTCTTGGTGGCAGAAGAAATACTAAGGCACCTCTACGTAAGAGCACTGGGTTTTAGTTGCTACACTGCCGTTCAGTATGTCAAACTAATTTCAGAGCTAAAATACTCACAACTGTTCCTTGTCTGACAAAGATAATAAATATTCTGGTAATGGAGATGGTGCTGTAAAACACACGTATGAAAAGCCCTAACATGTGGATACATTTGGCAGATAAATTCTTTTATAACAGATTTCTAGAACAGCAAGATATTTCTCCACAAGTCTATTTTAAAGAGCCTTGGAAAAAAGAAATAATCACAGAGAAACCCTTTTTCCTGTATTATAATTTTGATAAATGTTTCTAATCATTGTTTAATCTTGATTGGCAAGAGCTCATAAGTCACTGTCCTTTCTGGCTTACAGAATTACTTGTAGGGTTAATTTATATGTGAATAAAAACATACTTATCAGAATATGTTTTGAATATATAACATTAATTTAAAATGTTTGCTATCTTTCTCATAAATTAAATACAATATATTGACAGATTCACTCTCAAAAATGAAACTGGGAGATGGTTTTAAGAACACATAGGCAAAAAGTACAGGTTCTTGCAGGATATGAGAGGTGTTTTGATTTTTAACTTTATGATTTTTGGTTATATGTGGAAACTCATTGGGACAGAAAAAACACTACTTACTGTATTTTTGTGTATGTTTTGACAAATGGCTTTATCCATACCACATTCGTAAGTATACTTTCCTATTCATGTGTATATGAGTGTACCTTAGCATGCCTGCATATGTGTCTGCTTTTACTTATGCTGACAACTATCTTTTTTTTTGATTCTGGAATTTTTCTCTTTTAACTGTATCTGAGGCAAAATAATTGAAATTTTCGTAAAACACATGATCATTATAGAATAAATAAAGGTTTTGAATCAGGGTCTATGTATCTACATATCAGATGAAAGGATCACACCTAACCATTCAACTGGATAATATGTTAGAAAAGTAATCATTTCTATAGACAAGGAATATTTTACTCTATCCAAAAGTGCTAAATAAAAGTTACTTACGTTTTGATCATGCATTGATCTCTGAAAAGCTTTGCTATAAAGAGACTGTTTCCTTCTTACAGCAATTTTAGGTGTCACTTGAACTCTCCAATCTTCAGAGATTCTCTTCATCCACGAAGATTTGTTCTAATCTATTGTAATAGAAGTAATATTGGGCTTGTATCTCAACTGGAACTGGGGGGAACTGACTTATCCTCTCACTGAGAGAACACTTCCTGGATCCCTAAGAAAAGGCACATGGTTGCAGCTCTGAAGCTGTGGTGTCTCCCCTAAGTCCTTTGGAGAGCACCCAGGAGAGGAGGAAGAGGGAGCAGACCAGGAGGGGCAGTTGCAAGTCAGGGACCTGGGGAATCAAACCAGGGAATAAACCCACAGGTCTGCTTCAGGGAAAAGGACTTATTTTATGATGCTGGTTGGGTGGAAACAGACCAGTTTAGCAATGCAGTTCAGCATTAAGCTGGAAGCCTCCGAGATTGTTAACATCCCTTTTGCTGATGTCCCAAGTTACTTTTATCAGTACCTGGAAATGCAAAGCCTTTTCGATGAGCCATTGAACAAAAGCTGTTGTCCAGAATAAGAACTTTTAGAATTAAAAGTTAAATATTAGGTATTTAAAAAGTTTCTATATTTTACAGCATATATACCCATAGAGCAAATTTCTGCCTTCATTGTGCATGTTTCTTTTCTTTTATAATAAAATTTATATTACGTAGGGTTTTTTAAAAAAAGAGTACTCATTTATTTATATTCCAAACAGATTCTAATATTTTAAAATTAGGATCTAGTGCTAGTTACCGGGACTGTTTTTAAAGATCTAAGAGAATTAACAAATGTTTTCTGCAAGGATTAATAATTTGATGTAACTATTATTTCATCCTGCTGAAATAGACGTGCTTATTATTATTTTACATGTCATCTCCTGTTATTTTTTTGCTTAACATGATGAAAAACAGGAGTATTAATTGCAAAAATGAGTATGAAATGCTTATAAAAATGCCTGAATCACATCAAGAACATAAAATTCAACTCCAGAGAAAATTACTTGAGGAGGGGATGCACCGCTTGGAAATCTAGAAGTAGCTCCCCAAAGTGTGGGAAACTATGAGATGCACATTTCACATATGTAACATTTCCAAGAAGGCCGTAATCATCACAAAGAATTAGAAAGAACCTGTTCTTTCTATCAAAAGGAAATTCTCTTCTGTGAGAAAATCTCAAGTTGTTTGGCATTCTGTCCACTGAGAGGAAGCTCAGGATGCTGAGAAAAGAAATCATTAAGGAAATACTTGCTAACCTCAGGTTCAAGTTCCAGCCTTTCCCATGGGCCTATTTGTTCATACTGTTCCTCACCCAGCTCACCGATCCCAGAATTGTCATAGAATCCTCTGGTCCTTGAGGTCCCCCGGTAAAGAGCCCAGTCATATTTTCAGGGTTCGGGGATCTGGAGTCCCCTCCAGATTTGACATGGCTTTCACAGAAACTGATACCTGAACACTCACAGCTACAAGATAACACCTGTGAGTTTCTTCATACTTTGTAATATTTTCATTAGGTTAATCATAAATTCCCTGAATAATTAAGGTAATTATGAATTTCAACCTTTTGTTTCATGTTTTGTCATTTTTTAAACTTTTGTTTATTTTGTGTAAGATATTATTTGTCATTTACTGAAATACTCCTAGATTTTGTGCAGTCAAAACAGGTTTGCTTTGATGCAAAAAGAATAAATAACACATCACAAAACAAACCACAGATTTTTAGAAAATATTTGCAAGTAATATATCCAATAAGAGACTTTATCTAAGATGTAAAGAAGAATGGATATATAATTCTCATCACACAATCACATTAAAACATAGAACACTGATAAATAATATGGTATAGCCCTTCCACACGTAAGTATTTATGCAGGGTAATCAGAAACCCCTGACCAGAAATGCTTTCCAGTAGTTTATTTTTAATAGGCTGAAACTAGAAACAATACATATGTCCATCAACAGAGAATGGATAAATGAAGAGTGGTATGTCCTACATTCAAAAATGACTTTGCAATAAATGAATAAACTATTGATTCAGAAAATCTCGTGGATGACACTCAAAATTATTATGATCTATGAGGAAGCATAACAAAAATAATTACCTGTCTCCTTTATGTATACTTAGAGAATTTGAACACATATATACTCAGAGAAAGGAAATCAGAGGTTGGGGATTTGGGAGACATGGGAAGCCAAATGGAGGGATGACCACAGGGCCCAAGGAAACTATAGGGAATAATGTTTATGTTTATTTTGACTTGAGGGAAAGATTTGTAAGGTATGTATGTTTGATTGTGTACATTATCAATCTGTGCACTGAAAATATATGCAGCTTATTGTATTAACCTGCTAAAATAAAACAGCACAAAAGATAGTTGACTAGGTATTTTTGTTCCTTTGTTTTGGTGTCATATACAAAAAAAAATATCTTCCAGACCTATATCAAGGACCTCATTGCATAAGGTTTTTTCCTAGAAGTTTAAAGATTTCTGGTCTTACATTGAAGTGTCTACATCATTTTGAGTTAATTTTGCATTAATTCAAGTTATGTGTGTAAGACAGCAATGCAGTTTCATTATTTTTTTGGGCAGTCCAGTATTCCCAGCCTCATTTATTCAATATCCCATGTCTATATCCCATGTCTATATATTGTCTCTTTTGTCGTATATTATTCAAATACACATGTGGGTTTATGTCCAGGCTTTCTATTCCCTTCACTGATGTATGTGTTTCCTTTTATGAAAATACCACACTGTTTTGGTTACTATAGGCTTACAGAGTAGTTTGAAACCAGGGAGCATGTTATGTCCAGGTTTGCTCTTTCTCAAGATTTCTGTGGCATTCTGGGTTCTTTTGTTCCATAAAAATGGAAGGATGTTTGTTTATCCTATTTCTGCAAAATATGAAATTGGGATTTTGATAGGCACTTCATTCAATCTGTAGATAATTTGTAATCTATGAGCATGGAATATCTTAAAAATTATTTGTGCCTTTTTCAATTTATTACCTCAATGTCTTTTAGTTTTTAATACACAGGCCATTTTCCTCATGGTTAAATTTATCAAAAATCATATTATTTTTTTCAGTTGTTAATGAGTTTACTTTCTTAATTGTTCTTTCAGATAATTATGACTGTGTAGCGACACAACTGATTTCTGATGTCAGTTTTCTATCCTGTGACTTAATTCATATTAACTCAGAGTTTTGGTGGATTCTTTAAGATTTCCCATAAAAAGTAAAATGTCATCTACAAATGGTGACAGTTCTATTCGTTCCTTTCCACTTTGGATGTATTTTATTTCTATTCTTGTCTGGTTGCTGTGGATAGGACTTTCCATGCTATATGGAATAAAGGTAGACAGTTCAGACATCCTTGTCTTATGCCTGATCTACAGGAAAATCTTTCAGCTTTTCTTTGCCATTGACAATGAATTTAGCAGGAGGTTTTTTCATGTATAGGACTGTAATTGTGGAGAATGTTTCCTCAATACCCACTTTGCTGAGAGCTTTTATCATAAATTGATGTTGATTTTGTTAAAGTATGGTTTTTCTGCATCTATTGAGATGATCATATAATTTTCATCCTTCGTTTTGTTCATGTGTGTACCTCACTGATTGTTCTACAGATCTGAACCGTCCATGCATCCTTGGAATACCTATTTGATAGTGGTGTCTGATATTTTTAATGCATTGATGATTTCAGTTTGCTAATTTGTTGAGGTTCGTCATGTCTATGTTCATAGTATATTGTCCTAGAACTTTCTTTGTGGAGTCATTCATTTTGTAATCAGTGTTCTGCTGGCCATATAAAATAATTTTGGATGTGTTCCTTAATTTTAAATATTTTAGGAGTAATCTGTGAAGGATGCATGTTTGTCCTTTACATGTTTGGTAGAATTTACTTGTAAAACTGTCCAGTGATGGGCCTTATTTTTAGGAGGCCCAGAACTGGACAGTTTTACAAGCAATCTGTTATTTTATAATAAAATGAAATCTGTTGTTTTAAAATAAAATTACTTATTTTTAATTAGTAATTCAATTTCATTATTTTAATTAGCCTGTTCAGACTTTTTATTTCTTCACAATTCATTCTTGGAAGATTTTCTGTCTCTAACATTTCACCCATTTCTTCTAGGTGTTCTAATTTTTTGGCATATATTGTTCATAGTAATTTCCTATGACCCTGTGCCTTTCTGTGGCATCAGTTGTAACTTCTACATTTTCATATTTCTCTTTTTGTCTATTTGTTCTCTCTCTGTTTTTCATTGGTCTTGCCAGACATTTACAGAATTTATCTAACTTTTCAAGGAACCAGTTATCAGTTTCATTGATCTTTTTCTTTTGTCCATTTCTAATCTATTTCATTTATTTCCATTCTTATCTTTATTATAATCTTTCTTTTACTAATTTTTGACTCTGGTGTCTGTCAGCTCCGTCCATGGAATAGTAGGATGAAACTGAGAATATATTGTTTACCAGGGATTCCATCCCTTGGTGAAGACCCTGCAGTTTCCTGCCTCTCTGGAGGTGCCTTTAAAATGAGTCAGTGCATCTCCCTTGCTTTTTTTCTTGACAATTTTCACTCTGTTGGTTTGGCACTGGACCTCCGGGTTGACAGGGTCTGGTCATGAGTCCTTCAAGAGTAGAATCTTTGTTCCCTGTAGTTCTATGATTTTCCTGGACTCAATGCCTATTTATTTTTAAATCCAGACATATCAGGGGCTTGTCCTACTGGTGCCAAACCCAGGGTCAGGGTGTCTGATGGAGAACACAATCCCTTCAATTGAAAATGCCATATTTTGGGATCCTTCTCGTGTGCAGAGTCAGTACATCTGGGTGGGGTTCCATGAAAATCTTTGTGCCTCTCCTAACCTTGATACAACATTTTGTCTTTTGCTGTGGAGATGATTTCCGTATAGTTCTCAGGTCTTCATTGGTGGATAATTATTCCATGTGAAGCTGTGAATTTACTCTGCTCATGGGAAGAGGTGAATTTAGTGTCTTCCTACTTTGTCATCATGAAACACCCTCCAGGTTTATAGTGTATTTTACATTTTTTATATGACTCATTTTGTATTAACCTTTAGTATTTGTACATTAGAAGTTTATCATTTAATGGGTTTTCAAAAATACATACACATGTTCAGTGCTAATCCATAACAGGAAATTGTTTCACAAAATATTCCTGAGGCCCTAACTCAGCCACCCTCTTTATCTTCCCTTCATAAACAAGAACTATTTGGTCTCATCTTCATATATGTGGACTTCGCCATATGATTTTTAGTCCAAATAACATTTTGATACTCACCTATTTGTTGCTGATGTTAGTAGAGTTAGCTTTTTGTTTCCCTTTTTTAATGTAGCTGGTAGTAAGACACTGTGGGAATGTACCAGAATTTGTTGATTCTTCGATTGACAGACACATGGGTTACTTACATTTTGGGGCTATTATAAATAATATTTTATGAACATTTATTAATAAGCCTTTTATTCAAATAGGCTCATTTCCCTTGGTCAATACTTAGGAATAGAATTGTGCTGCATTTGTTTATTACATAAGGAACTGCCATTCATTTAAAGAGACATCTTCTCACAATGTCACCAAAGGGAAATGAGAGTTCTTGTTGCAACACTTCCTTGCCAAATTCAGCATTTTTAATCTTATTTTTAATTATGTAATTATAATTTTTGGATTTTATTGTCACATGCTTATTGAGCTTTGCTGATATTATATTGTGAGATGAGTTTTGCAATGCTTTCCCACCTTTATTTGGTCATTTGTCTATTCCTGAGTGTCCAGCATTTAAGGGCAGGTGCTTTGAAGGTTTCAAGATCTAACAAATCAGGATATATCTAACTGATTTCAATAACCATGGAAATAATACTGTTTCCATGGTTCTGGGAGAAAATTTCAATGTGATAGGAATAAGTCGCATGCTCATATTCTCATGGTGATTGACCAGGTAAGATGTGGACTGAAAATCAACTACTAGAATTAACAATTTAAAGGTCATCAACTGTCTTGATGAGAGGCGTACTGATGCACCTTGATGATGGTGCTGTATTGGGGAGACTGACTTGTCAGGGTGGGTTTAAGAGAAAATATGATGTGAAGGCTGGAGACAGAGCAATGATGTGTGTGGGATGACATAAACATTGGCACTCACCAGAGCCTCTGGTCCTGAAAAGAGTTCTAGCAGTTCCACCCCCCCATTTAGCAGGTGCTGTAGTGAAAAATCTGTTACCTTCACTAATAATGGGCTAGTGTCTTAAACACTCTCCTTTCAAGTGTGAGTTTTATCTGACCCAGGGCAGACCAAACTGTGCCCCAGTCCCTCAGTGATACGCCTCCTTACTGAAGGGCTGAATTGGAGGTGGGTGTCCCTTTGTAATGTCTCCATCTCTCCTGCCGTTATTTATATGGTCATTTATCCCACAGTGTCTGCTCAGGAGTCTGCTCAGGCCTCGTTTCTTCCAAAGGATGATTTTCTCTGTGTGTAGGAGTAGATTTGGTGTATGTTTATGTAGTAGGAGGATAGGTTCTGGTTCTTTGTGTCCTCCATCCTGGAATGCCTCCAGCAATGTATATCCTAAACAGTAATATTTCCATGGTTATTGAACATTTTCTAAAATGAGTGATGAATGCAAGAGTAGATGTATCAAATTTCAAAGAAAGACAGAGCCTGGCTTCCTTGGATGTTTTGCCTATTATAGTCTTTTTCTATTAAGGTGTAATTGATATACAATCACATGAGCAACATTGTGGTTACTATATTTCCCCCATTATCAAGTCCCCACCACATACCCCATACAGCCACTGTCCATCAGCATAGTAAGATGCTAGAGAACCATTACTTGTCTTCTCTGTGCTATACTTCCTTTCCCATGCCCCACCTATATAATGTGTGCTAATCATAATGCCCCTTAATCCCCTTATCCCTCCCTTCACACCCACCCTCCCCAGTCCCTTTCCCTTTGATAGCTGTTAGTCAATTCTTGGGTTCTGTGAGTCTCCTGCTGTTTTGTTCCTTCAGTTTTTGCTTTGTTGTTATACTCCACAGATGAGTGAAGTCATTTGGTACTGGTCTTTCTCTGCCTGGCTTATTTCACTAAGTATAATACCCTCTAGCTCCATCCATGTTGTTCCCAATATTAGGATTTATTTTCTTGTTTTGACTGAATAATATTCCATTGTGTATAAGTACCACCTCTTTGTTATCCATTCATCTACTGATGGACATTTAGGTTGCTTCCATTTCTTAGCTATTGTAAATAGTACTGTGATAAACATAGGGGTGCATATGTCTTTTTGAATCTATGGTCCTATTTTCTTAGGGTAAATTCCTAGGAGTGGAATTCCTGGGTCAAATGGTATTTCCGTTTTTAGTTTTTTGAGGTACATCAATACTGCTTTCTACAATGGTTGAACTAATTTACATTCCCACCTGCAGTGTAGGAGGGTTCCCCTTTCTCCACATCCTAACCAACAAGTGTTGTTGTTTGTCTTTTAGATGTTGACTATCTTAACTGGTGTGGAGGTGATAACTCATTGTGGATTTAATTTGCATTTCTCTGATGATTAGCAATGTGGAGCATCTTTTCATGTGCCTGTTGGTTATCTGAATTTCTAATTTGGAGAAGTGTCTGTTTAGATCCTCTGCCCATTTTTTAATTGGGTTATTTGCTTTTTGGTTGTTGAGGCATGTGAGCTCTTTATAGATTTTGGATGTCAATTCGTTATCAGATGAGTCCTTTATGAATATATTCTCCCATATTGTAGGATGCCTTTTTGTTCTACTGATGGTGTTCTTTGCTGTACAGAAGCTTTTTAGTTTGCTATAGTTCTAATTGTTCAATTTTGCTTTTGTTTCCCTTGCCTGAGGAGATATATTCATGAAAAAGCTGTTCATGTTTATATTCAAGAGAGTTTTGTTTATGTTTTGTTCTAAGAGTCTTATGTTGTCATAACTTTCATTCAGGTCTTTGATCCATTTTGAGTTTACTTTTGTTTATGAAGTTAGAAAGTAATCCAGTTTCATTCTCTTACATATAGCTGTCCAGTTTGGCCAACACCTGCTGTTGAAGAGGTTGTCCTTTCCCCATTGTATGTCCATGGCTCTTTTATTTTATATTAATTGACCATATATGCTTGGGTTAATATCTGGACTCTAGTCTGTTCCATTGGTCTATGGGTCTGTTTTTGTGCCAGTATCCAATTGTCTTAATTACTGTGCCTTTTGGGGAGCTTGAATTTGGGGAGCATAATCCCCCTGCTTTATTCTTCCTTAGGATTTCCTTGGCTATTTTGGGGGTCTTTTGTGGTTCCATATGAATTTTAGAACTATTTTTTCCAGATTGTTGAAGAATGTTCAGTATTTTACTAGAGATTGCATTGAATCTGTATTTTGCTTTAGGCCGGATGCCCATTTTGACCATATTAATTCTTCCTACCCAAGAGAATGGGATGAATTTCCACTTATTTGTGTCCTCCTTAATTTCTTTCATGAGTATCTTGTAGTTTTCAGGGTATAGGTCTTTCACTTCTTTGTTAGGTTTATTCCCCGGTATTTTATTCTGTTTGATGCAATTGCGAATGGAATTATTATCCTGATTTCTCTTTCTGGTTGTTCATCATTAGTGTATAGGAACACTAACAGATTTCTGTGTATTAACTTTGTATCCTGCGACTCTGCTGAATTCAGATATTAGTGCTAGTAGTTTTGGAGTGGATTCTTTAGGCTATTTTATGTACAATATCATGTCATCTGCAAACAGTGACAGTTTAACTTCTTCCTTATGAATCTCGAAGCCTTTTATTTCTTTTTGTTATCTGATTGCTGTGGCTAGGACCTCTAGTTTTTGGAAAACTTTAAGGAGAATGGGTATTATGTCTTCTTGAAATGTCTGATAAAATTCAGTGGTGAAGCCATCTGGTTCAGGGGTTTTGTTCTTGGGTAGTTTTTTGATTACTGATAGAATTTCTTTGCTAGTAATTGATCTGCTCAGATTTTCTGTTTTTTCCTGGGTCAGTCATGGAAGGTTGTATTTTTCTGGAAAGTTGTCCATTTCTTCTAAGGTTATCCAGTTTGTTAGCATATAATTTTTCATAGTGTTCTCTAATAATTCTTTGTATTTTGATGTGTCCATTTTCTTTCTTATTTCTGATTCTGATTATGTGTGTAGATTCTCTTTTTTACTTGATAAGTCTGGCTAGGTGTTTATCTATTTTGTTTATTTTCTCAAAGTACCAGCTCTTGGTTTCATAATTCTTTCTATTGTTTTATTCTTCTCCATTTTATTTACTTCTTCTCTGATCTTTATTATGTCCCTCCTTCTAGTAAGTTTGGGCCTCTTTTGTTCTTCTTTTTCCTGTTTAAATGACTGTGAATTTATACTGTTTATTTGGGATTGTTATTCCTTCTTTAAATCATCCTGGATTGCTGTAAACTTTCCACTTAGAACTGCCTTTGCTGCATCTCACAGAAGTTGGGGCATTACGCTACTGTTTCAATTTTCTCTATATATTTCTTGATATCTGTTTTTATTTAGTCATAGATATATTAATGATTTAGGAGCATTTTGTTAAGCCTCCATGTGTTTGTGAACCTTTTTGTTTTCTTTGTATAATTTATTTCTAGTTTCATACCTTTGTGATCTGAGAAGGCGGCTAATAAAATTTCAATCTGTTTGAATGTGCTGAGGATCTCTTTATGTCCTAGTATGTAGTCTATTCTGGAAAATGTTCCATGTACACTTGAGACAAATGTGTATACTTGTGCTTTTGGGTGGAGTGTTCTATAGATGTTGTTTAGGTCCATCTGTTCGAATGTGTTGTTCAGTGCGTGTCGTAACTTATTTTCTGTCTGGTTGACCTGTCCTTTGGAGTAAGTTGTGTGTTGAAGTCTCAGAAAAATAAATGCATTGCATTCTATTTCCCCCTTTAATTCTGTTAATATTTGTTTCACATATATAGGTGATCCTGTGTTGGGTGATAGATATTTATAATGTTTATTTCCTCTTGTTGGACTGACCCCTTTATCATTATGCAATGTTCTTCTTTGTTGTTATTTTCTTTGCTTTGAAGCTTATTTTATCTGATACAAGTATTGCAACTCTGTTTTTTTTCTCCCTATTGTTTGCATGAAATATCTTTTTCCATCCCTTCACTTTCAGTCTGTGTATGTGTTTGGGTTTGAAGTGAGTCTCTTGTAGGCAGCATATAGATGGGTCTTGCTTTTTTATCCTTTCTGTAACTCTATTTCTTTTGATTGATGCATTTAATCCATTTACATTTAGGGTGATTATCGATTTGTACTTATTGCTCTTGCAGGCTTTGGTTATGTGATTATCAAAGGTTTAAGGGCAGTTTCTTTACTATTTAGCAGTGTACCTCAATTCATGTATTATGCTATTAAAAGAGAGTCTGATGATTCTTTTTTCTCTCCCTTCTTTTTCTTCCTTTTCCACTCTTTATATGTTAGGTGTCATTTTCTGTTCTCTTTGTGTATCCCTTGATTGACTTTCTGGGTAGTTGCTTTAATTTTGCATGTTTTTAGTGTTTAGTTGGTCTACTTCCTTTGCTGTAGTTTCATTTTCTCTGGTGACAGCTATTTAATCTTAGGCACACTTCCATCTCGAGCAGTCCCTTTAAAATACACTGTTTGGGTGGTTTGTGGGATTTAAATACCCTCAGCTTTTCCTCATCTGAGAACTGTTTAATTCCTCCTCTAAATTTAAATGATAATCTTACTGGGTAGACTATTCTTGGTTCGATGCCCTTCTGTTTCTGTGCATTGAGTATATCATGCCACTTCCTTCTGGCCTGGAAGGTTTCTGCTGAGAAGTCTGACAATAGCCTGATGGATTTTCCTTTGTAGGTGATCTTTTTTCTCTCTCTGACTGCTTTTAATACTCTGTACTTGGCCTTGATCTTTGCCATTTTAATTATTATATGTCTTGGTGCTGTCCTCCTTTCACCTTTTGTGTTGGGAGCTCTGTGGACTTCCATGGCCTGAGAGACTATTTCCTTCCCCAGGCTGGGGAAGTTTTGAGCAATTATTTCTTCAGAGACACTTTGTATCCCTCTTTTTCTCTCTTCTTCTTCTTGTACCCAATAATGTGAAATTTTTTCTGTTTGGATTTGTCACACAATTCTCTTAATATTCTTTCTTTCGTAGATGTCCTTTTTCTCTCTCTGCCTCAGCTTCTCTGTATTCCTGTTCTCTGATTTCTATTCCATTCACTGGATCCTCGACCTTACCTAATGTGTTTTTTTCATAGTCCTTTTATTATTTTTATTTTGGTATCATTAATGTACAATTACATGAGCAACATTATTGTTACTAGACTCTCCCCTTTATCAAGTGCCCACCACATACCCCATTACAGTCACTGTCCATCAGTGTAGTAACATGGTTCAGAATCACTACTTGTCTTGTCTGTGTTATACTGCCTTCCCCTTCCCCCATCCCTACATTATGAGTGCTAATCATAATGCCCCCTTTTCTCCCTTATCTCTCCCTTCCCACCCATCTTCCCCAGTCCTTTTCCCTTTTGTAACTGTTAGTCCATTCTTGGGTTCTGTGAGTCTCCTGCTGTTTTCCTCCTTCAGTTTTGCTTTGTTGTTATACTCCACAGATGACTGACATCATTTGATACTTGTCTTTCTCTGCCTGGCTTATTTCACTGAGCATAATACCCTCTAACTCCATCTATGTTGTTGCAAATGGTAGGATTTGTTTTCTTCTTATGGCTGAATAATATTCCATTGTGTATATGTACCACCTCTTCTTTATCCATTCAGCTACTGATGGACACTTAGGTTGCTTCCATTTCTTGGCTATTGTAAATAGTGCTGCAATAAACATAGGGGTGCATATGTCCTTTTCAAATTGGGCTGCTGCATTCTTAGGGTAAATTCCTAGGAGTGGAGTTCCTGGGTCAAATGGTATTTCTATTTTGAGTTTTTTGAGGAACATGAATACTGCTTTCCACAATGATTGAACTAATTTACATTCCCACCAGCTGCATGAGTGTTCACCTTTGTCCACATCCTTGCCAGAATTTGCTGTTGTTTGTCTTTTAGATGTTGGCCATCCTAACTGGTGGAGGTGATAACTCATTGTGGATTTAATTTGCATTTCTCTGATGATTAGTGATGTGAATCATCTTTTCATGTGCCTGTTGGCCAACTGAATTTCTTCTTTGGGCCTAATCTGCTTTCAAATCAATCCATTTTTTGTTTCATTTCAATTATTTCCCCCCCGTATTTATCCCTTAGCTCTTGAGTATTTCTCTGTAGCTCCATTAGCATGCTTATGACTTTTATTTTTAATTATTTTTCATTAAGATGGGTGATTTCAATCTCACTGAGCCTTCTTCCTGGTGTTTGATTAATTTTTTATTGAACAAGGTTCTGCCTTTTCACAGTCCTGGAGCAATGAGAGTGAACCCCAGTGCGTGGCACAGGTGTCAGCTGGGAGGATAAAGTCCCTTCCTGCTTGCTCTTCACTGTGCCTGTCTCTGCTCTCGTGCAGGGCAGCCTCTGGGTTAATCCCCTAAACTGCCTTGAGTGGGGTGGCCTTCAGGATAGCCTAGGGTGCGGGCAGTGCTCGCAGGTGAGCAGCACGGGTTCTGCTACAAGAACAAAGCCCCTTCATGGTTCCCGGGCTCAGTGTCCATCTGTGCTGTCTGTGTTCGTCAAATGTGCACAGGGATCAGCCTCTGGTTCTGGGCCAGTTAGCCATGTACAGGAAGAAGTCTCTGTATTAATCTGTGTAGTTGCTGTAGGTGTTGTTGCCCTCTGGCTGGTCTGCAGCAATGACGGGACAGCAGGTTTGTGCACAGGTGTCAGCAGGGAGGAAGGTGCGGCAGGCTGCTTATCATGGTGAGGGACTTCCAGGCTGCATTGCCAACCAGGGGAATAGGGCACCTGAAGCTCCTGACATTTCCCAACCTGTTGGGCTGAGTGTGCCTGGACAATTTTGTCCACTTGTTCCTTCTACGTCCTTGATCCTTTAGTGGCCCTCTGAATGTTGAGAAGTCTTTCAAAGTGCCTGCTTTTCTTTTGTCCCAACGCAGCCGGTTGTGGGAACCTGCTCATTGTCTTAGTCTCTGACTTTGGTTTTCAGCCCCTCTAATCTCCAGAGCACCATGCAATGTGAGTCTGTGCTTCCAGGGTAGATTTCTAAGGCTGGGTATTAGCAGTCCTGTGCTTCCACTCCGTCCCTGCTCTGATTATCTTCCTTCTGCCTTTGAGCTGGGGTTGGGGGAGTACTCAGGTCCTGCCGGTCATGGCTTTTTACTTTACCCTTTTCTGTGAGATGTTGACATCTCCAAGATATAGACTGGCTGGTGTATTGTTACTTCTGGTCACAGTTTTAGGAATAGTTTTATATACTGTATTTTCAATATATGTGGTTTTAGGAGGAGATTTCCACCATGCTTCTCACACTGCCATCTTTTTGGAAGCACAGGAGATTTCTATATATTGATTTTGTATCCTGTTACATTACTGAATTCATTTATTCTATTATTTTTTGTAGAGTGTTTAGGGCTATCCATAGTATCATGTCATCTACCAACAGTGACAGTTTTATTTCTTCGTTTTATTTCTTTTCCTTGTCTGGTTGCTGTGGCTAGGACATTCAGTACTATGGTGAACAAAAGTCAGAGTGGATATCCCTGTCTTGTTCCTTATATAAGAGGAAGAGTTTACAGCTTTTTACATTTCATATGATATTAACTGTGGATTTGTCAAATATGATCTTCATTATGTTGTACGTTCCTTCTACGTCCTTGGTTTTGAGAATTTTTATCATGATAGGTTTTCGATATTTTCAAATGCCTTTTCAGTTTCTATCAACATGATCATGTGTTTTTATCGTACCTTTGATTAATGTGGACTATATCATTGGTTGACATGTGGATATTGATCTCTCATGGATCTTTGTGGAAAATAAACCTCATTTTGTCATGATGAATGATAATTTTGATGTATTTTAAATTCATTTAGCTATTATTTTCTTGATGATTTCTATATATTTGTTCATCAGAGATATTGGTCTGTAATTTCCTTTTTGTAGTATTTTTTTCTGGTTTTGTAATGGTGGCATTGTGGAATGTGTTTGGAAGTGTTCCTCTTCTAATTTTGGAATTTGTTTCAGGATGATAGGTATTAACTCTATGTTAAATGGTTGGTAGAATTCACCTGTGATGCTGTCTTCTCCTGAACGTTCTGTGGGCAATTTTTGGAATACCAATTCATTTGTGTTACTAGCATTCAGTCTGTCCAGATATTCTATTTCTTCCTGGGTCAGTCCTAGAAGACTGTATGTTTCTGGAAATTTAACCATTTCTTGTAGTTGTCCAATTTATTGGCATATGATATTTCATAGAACACTCTTATAACCATTTGAATTTCTGTGATTTTCTCTTTCATTTCTGATTTTATTTATTTGAGTCCTCTTTCTTATTTCTTGATAAGTGTAGCAAAAGTTTTATCAATTTTGTAGATATTTTCAAAGAACCAGTTTTCAGTTTCATTAATTTTTCTATTTTTTTCTTAGTCTCCTTTTCATTTATTTCTGCTCTGATCTGTACTTTGTCCCTCCTTTTATATACTTAGGTCCTCCTATTTGGGTGTACAGATATTTAGAATTGTTATATCCTTTTGTTGGACTGATCCCTTTATAATTCTGTAATGTCCTTCTTTCTTCTTACTCTCTCAGTTTTGAGGTCGTTGTAGTCATATATAAGCCTGTGTTTATTTATGCAGCACTTTTTAGACTGACAGGGTTTCTCTACTTGCTTCTCTATATTTTTTGTAGTATCTTACAACGTTAATAAAATTTAAAGTACTTCCACTCATTATTGCTTAAGTTATAATTGCTGGTTCTTTGTTTAGTTTAAGAAATCTTTCCTAACCACAAGGTCAAGAAGATATATTCCTTTGTTGTCTTCAGAATGGTTTATTTTTTCTCTCTACATTTCAATATTCCTTCACTATGGTCTTTTTGAGCATGTTCTGAGATATAGGTCAAGAATAATTGCCTCCACATTAGTATCAGATAGTACCAGCATCATTTACTAAGAAGACAGAGTCTTCCTCATGTCTCTGTACCACCACATTTGTCATGTATTGACTGTCTGTATTTCAGTGTGGCAGTTTTTGAATTGTGTTTTGTTTAACTGATCTGTCTTTTCCTGATTGAGTAAAATAATTACTTCTGTGCACAATACTTATTGATGTATGACAGTATAAATTCTACACGTTTTACTTTTTTTCCAAGAATTCTTTACATATTGTTTACCCATTAGAATTTTTAAGACTTCTTTATTCTTGGCATTTTCAATTTCAGTGTAAATTTTGTGATGAACATTAAAACTTCTTGATGGAGTGTAGTTGATACAATAATGAGTTCAAATTTTTTTTCTATGAAAACAGTATCCTTCATTTAAGTAGGTGTTCTTTAATTTTATAATTTTGGAATAATGCCTTGTGCATTTTCCTTAGATTATTTCTAAGTGTTTATTCTTGGTCCTGTTGTAAATTATGTTTTAAAATATTTTCTAATGATGTGTTTGTTTATAATGGAATCATGTTTATATATATGGACTTTTATTTGTTCTAATCATTCATACATAGATTTTAAAATATCAGTTTACTGATGTGTGATTGACATATAAATTATGTACATAGTCAACGTATACAATTAAATGAGTTTGGGGATAGCTGTATCCCCATGACAACATCACTATCATTGAGGCCATGGACACACCATCATTTCTCAAAGTTTCCTCATGCTCCTTCAGTATTCTTATTTTTTGGTAAGAATATCTACCCTCTTAGTACAATTTAACTGTACAATATTTTCAGCTACATATAGTTTTCTTTACAATGGGTCTCCAGAATTATTGATTTGGATAACCGAATGTTTACCCACTTTGACCATAACCTGCCCATATTCCTCTTTTCTCAGCCTCTGGCAACCCCCATTTTATTATCTGTTTCTCTGAGTCTGACTATTTTAGATTTGACACAAAAGCCAGATCACACATTTGTCTTTTTGTGTCTGGCTAATTTCATTTAACAAGATGACTTCCAGGTATTTCTGTGTTATGGCAACTGGCAGGTTTTCCTTCATTTATATGGAGAAAAATATTTTTCATAACATTATATACACAAACATAAAGTAACATTTGTTTATTTCTACCCAGTGTTTGTCATAATAAAATTATTTTATATATTTTATTGCTTTGATGAAAAAAATCTGAGCACAAACAGATTATAGCACCAGGGCCCTGTTGGAAATTCCTGGAATGGCTGTGTCACTGGTTAAGTGAATA
>JAVSCE010018336.1:0-55151 GCA_032199065.1 Smutsia gigantea
GCTCTGTCCTTTCACTTTATCTCTAAATAAAAGCCTGTACCTTGCTCTCCTACCTTGAGTGTTTGTGAAGCTCATTCTTCAGCTTTGTGAACAAGAACCCCCACATCACTGTTGGCTGGGCAGAGAGGTCCTTGATTGACAGTTGTCAGCTCTCTAGGTTTGTTCTTATTGGTGAAATGGGGACTGGAGATGTGCCCTGCCTGTGCCTCTGATGTTTCTTAGCTGGGAAGACCCTGGACATTTCCTGAGTCACTCTTGGACCCTGTGGCTTCATCTGATTAACTCTCTGAGTCATTTCTGGCTTTCTGGCTCTATCTGATTAACTCACTGAGTCATCTTTGGAGGTCCATTTCTCCTTTCCATCCCATTCATTTCTGTCTTTCTGCCTAACAGAGAGAAGTTCATCTCCATATCAATGGGTAATTACCCAGCAACTGAGGGTGAAAGACTGGTGGAGTGGATCCTTACTCGAGACCTGGGATAGGTGGTGACCCGAATACTCACAGGAGACTGGTCTTGATGCAAACAGCAAGAGGTTTATTGATTCATACCAGCGCGCTGGGGTTGAGACTCATAACCCATGCAGAGGCAGAGGAGTTCGACCCCGAACAGAAATCACAGGAGGCTTTAAAGGAAAAGAAACCACAACCAGGGGGTCTGCTGATGATTTGATACTGTAAGACCCAGAAAACAGGCCCTGCTCAGCCCCGGGATGGACGGCAACCCAAATACTCACAAGAGACCGGTCTTGATGCAAACAGCAAGAGGTTTATTGATTCCACCAGCACACTGGGGTCAAGACTCATAACTCACGCAGGAGCAGAGTCCGACCATGAGCAAAAATTACAGGAGGTTTTAAAGAAAAAAAGGGACCATAACCAGGGGGAGGCGAGGGGGAGGTCTGCTGATGATTTGATAGCAAAAAAATATTTCAATTAGGGTCTCACAGGGCTTTATCTTCACAGTAGGGTCTCACAGGGCTTTATCTTTAAGGTCTATCAGTTTGGGAAAGATTACCTAGGCACGGGTTTACAAGCTATTGTGTCATTGTGTTCAGGCCGGTTTTTATGACTCAGGCCAAGGGTCAGAGCCTACTTAAAATTTTCCTATTCTTTCAGGTGGTTTCGGGGAAACTGAAACTCAAGCCCTCTGATTTCTGAGGCTTTCTGGGGCCTGTCATGGCGTTAGTTTGGTCCTTTCAATACCACAACCAGGGGGTCTGCTGATGATTTGATAGTAAAAGTATTTCAATTAGGGCCCCACAGGGCTGCAGCTTTTATCTTTACAGCCCATCAGTTTGGGAAAAGTACCTGTTTTGCAAGCTATTGTGTTCAGGCCGGTGTTTTTCTTTTCTTTTATGACTCAGGCCAAGGGTCAGGGCCTGCTTAAAATTTTCCTATTCTTTCAGGTAGTTTCAGGGAAACTGAAACTCAGGCCTTCTGATTTCAGAGGCTTCCTGAGGCCTGTCATGGTGTTAGTTTGGTCCTTTCAAGGGCTTATCTGAACCTGAGATAAGAGAAACAGCCCTGGACTGCAGTTTGCAAGCAATAAATGGGTTTTAAACTTTATTTCTCCCTTTGACTGAGTTTGGTTTTAGAGGTATTTTGTCCTGGGATTTCCTCTCCCTGGGCTTACAATGCCTCCTCTCTGTGATTCCCATACTCCCCTTTCTTCATGTGTACCACTCTCTCTGTTCTACACCATACAAGAAGTGAG
This sequence comes from Smutsia gigantea, assembly GCA_032199065.1. Lineage (NCBI taxonomy): Eukaryota > Metazoa > Chordata > Mammalia > Pholidota > Manidae > Smutsia > Smutsia gigantea. The sequence goes on from JAVSCE010018336.1 coordinate 1,717, forward strand.
GGGCTTCTGAGAGCTCTGATTTGGGCTTGCAAATTCCCATTGCTTAGGTGACATGGATGGCAGTGCAGCTGTTCAATTGTGCTCTTTAGTCACCTGTATGTGTAAGGCCCAGAAAACAGGCCCTGCTCAGCCCCGGGATGGACGGAGACCCAAATACTCACAAGAGACTGGTTTTGATGCAAACAGCAAGAGGTTTATTGATTCCACCAGTGCACTGGGGTCAAGACTCATAACTCACGCAGGAGCAGAGTCCGACCCCGAGCAGAATTTTACAGGAGGTTTTAAAGGGAAAGAAACTATACTAAAGGGGAGGTGAGGAGGTGGTCTGTTGATGATTCGATAGCAAAAATATTTCTATTAGAGTCCCCCCACAGGGCTTCGGCATTCTTTACTTTATCTTTACGGTTCATTGGTTTCTGGTATATACTCAGGTCCTGTTTTGCAAATATGTCCAGGCCAGTTTTTATGACTCAGGCCAAGGGTCAGAGCTTACTTAAAATTTTCCTATTCCTTCAGGTGGTTTCGGGGAAACTGAAACTTAGGCCCTCTGATTTCTGAGGCTTTCTGAGGCCTGTCATGGCATTAGTTTGGTCCTTTCATTCCCCACTTCTTCTTATGCATAGTTCTAATCATAGAACTAGAATTCCGTATTAACATAAAATTCTTTTTCAGAATCAGGTACGGACTGGTAATGTTGTCTTAACATTAAGATTTGTACTGCACTAATCCGTTCTCTAATAAAAGTTACTAATCTGTTCAGAATGCAAGGGCCAACAGTGAGTAACAGAAGCAGAATCAGAATAGGTCTTAAAAGGGAAGACATTAAAGTAGTAAACCAGGGAGATTTACTGAACCATCCTTCAAACCATCCTCGTTGAGATTCCCGTTCCTGTACAGCGTCTCCCACTTGGAACTGGTGAGGGACGGTGGTGGTCTCAGTGGAGTAAACTTCTTTCAGTTGTTCCCATGCCTGCTGGCGAACTACTTCTAGGGCTTTTAGGCGGACGAACAAAGATTGAGAAAGAACAACATCAGGGTTATGTATTTTTCCTGCTTCCACCAAGGGGGGTGGTCCTCCACACAAAAGCTCATAGGGGGTTAGTCCAAGATGCCCTGGGGTGTTCCTTACCCGGAACAGGGCAAAGGGAAGGAGAGCTGTCCAGTCATTCCCGCCGGTCTCTTAGGCTAATTTAGTTAAGGTCTCTTTTAGAGTTCTGTTCATTCTCTCTACCTGTCCTGAGCTTTGGGGTCTATATGCACAATGTAATTTCCAACTAAACCCCATTTGTTTGGCCAGTCCCTGACTTACCTGAGCAACGAAAATGGGCCTGTTGTCAGATCCGATTACCTTAGGGATTCCAAACCTGGGAAAAATTTCTTCTAATATCTTCTTGGCCACTATGTTGGCAGTCTCTGTCTTAGTTGGGTATGTTTCTACCCATCCTGTGAAGGTATCTATAAAAACTAATAGATATTTATTTCCATATTTGGCAGGTTTTATTTCAGTAAAGTCTATTTCCCAGTAAGCCCCAGGTCGATCACCCCGCAATCTTCGTCCAGGGGGGTATCGGTTGGAACCTGCATTCGTCATGGCACAAGGAATACAATTTTTAACTACAGCATTAACAACTTCAGGAAGTCCAATTACATAGTAGGGGGATGATTTTACTGTCTTTTTCAGGTGTTTAGTTCCCAGATGGGTGAGATGGTGGAGCTGTTCCACATATTCTTTAGCCTCCCTCTGGGGGAATATGATTTTCCCATCTTCTGTCTTTCTTAATCCTTGAGGCGTCTCTATACCCTAGGCGATTCATGACCTGGCAATCTTCTCTAGTATACTGGAATTTCTCAGGGCTGGGCTCTGTCTCATAGTCACTCATTGCTGGCAATATTGGGGTTCCGTGAGCAGCTTTCTTTGCTGTCTGATCAGCCAACTGATTTCCTTTAGTTATTTTATCGGTGGCCTTTTGGTGCCCAGGGCAGTGTATGATGGCCACCTTTTTAGGCAAATGCACTGCCTCTAACAGACTCAGAATTTCTTCTTTATTTTTAATCTCTTTACCTGCTGATGTTAGTAATCCTCTCTGCCGATAGATGGCACCATGTACAGGTGCAGTAGCAAAGGCATATCTACTATCCGTGTAGATATTGATGACTCTCCCCTCAGCTAGCCTCAAAGCCTGTATCAAAGCTATGAGTTCTGCCTTTTGAGCTGAGGTCCCCTCAGGTAGACTGCTTGCCCACACTGTCTGCTCTCCATCTACTACCGCAGCCCCAGCCATCCTCTTACCTTCAACTACGAAACTGCTGCCATCCGTGAACCAAGTGGTACCATGAGGCCAGGGGGTGTCTGTGAGGTCACTTCTGACTCAAGTTTCCTCGGCCAGTATGTCTGCACAGGTATGAACAACTGGCTCTTCAGTGTCCTCAGGCAATAAGGTAGCAGGGTTGAGGAGGGCAGGCTGGCCAAAGATGATTCTCTCCGTCAGCAATAAGCTTTGGTAGTGGGTCATGCGAGCATTCGTCATCCACCGATCAGGAGGCTGGCGAATAACACTCTCTAGGGCATGGGCAGCAATTACAGTCACCTGTTGTCCCATAGTCAGTTTGTCAGCATCCTTGATCAGGATCGCGACTGCTGCAATGGCCTTTAAGCAGGATGGCCATCCGCTGGCCACTGGGTCCAGTTTCTTTGACAGGTATGCCACTGGCTTCTTCCAGGGTCCCAAGGCCTGGGTAAGAACTCCCCTGGCTACTCCCCCTCTCTCCTTGCAGTAGGCACATTGATCTTTGCCAAGGGGTGGTCTGCCCATGCTTCTCGTTGTCTTCTGGCCCCTGTTGCTCAGGTTCCCTACCTGCCTAGGCCTTTGAAATCCTCTTTCTCTCCTACCACTGTGGCCAAAATTCTAGATAAATTTTTCTCCTGTCTTCTATCTCTCCTATCCTCCCTTTCCTCTCTCCCTCTCTTTTGCCTTTCTTCCTTCTCTTCCTCTGTCTCTCTTTTGTGATACACTTTCTCAGCCTCCTTCACTAGGTCCTGTAAAGTAAAATCCTGCAATCCTTCGAGGTGCTGCAGCTTCTTTTTGATATCAGAAGCTGATTGCCCTATAAATGCCATAGCTACGGCTGCCCGCTGTCCCTCAGAGGTGGGATCAAAAGGAGTATAGCGCCTATAAGCCTCCATGAGGTGCTCAAGAAAAACTGAAGGTGGTTCAGTGGGCCCCTGAAGAATTTCTCTTACCTTAGCCAGATTAGTGGGCCGTCGCGCAGCCCCCTTGAGACCTGCCACCAGCGCCCGGCGATAGACTGTCAACCTCTCCCTACCTTCCGGAGTATTGAAGTCCCAGTTGGGTCGAGTCAACGGGAATCCAGCATCTATCACATGGCAAGTTGGGAGGGTTGCCCATTGTCTCCTAAAACATTTTTCTGGGCTTCCAAGAGGATTCTCTCTCTCTCTTTCGTGGTGAAAAGAGACTGCAACAGTTGCTGGCAATCATCCCAAGTGGGTTGGTGGGAGAACATGAGAGACTCTATTAATCCAGTAAGTCCTACAGGATTTTCTGAAAAGGAAGCATGATTAGCCTTCCAATTATATATATCTGCAGAAGAAAATGGCCAATACTGCATGGATTGGACTCCAGGGGGCGGCACGGGTGGGCCATAAACTCTTAGTGGGAGAGTGACAGTAGAATCTGGCCTATCCCCAGGAGGGGCCCCTCTACGACTCCTGGTACCCGCTGCTGCTGGTAAAGGGGGAGCATTGGGCCCTTCCTCTTCCCTTTCTTGTACTACCGGCTGAGCAGGTTGTGGCTCAGGGGCTGGAGCAGGTTCTGCTGCCTGTTCAGCAGGTTCTGCCGCCTTTTCAAGATAATACGGGGGAGGGTTAGGTTCCGCCCATTCGGGAGGGGATTCTACTTCAGGACATATTTTAGGTTTCGGGGTTCCTGCAGTTCTGCCCCTATTTAGTACCAACACTTGAAACTTTGGTTTCTTGGATTTTTGGACCCAGGGTTTTACCCACGCAGGAGGATTATCTACCAAATTTTGCCAGATCATGATGTAGGGTTGGTGGTCAGGGTGAGAATCGGGTCCTGGCTGAAAAACAAGATTTTTAACTGCAAAAATTAACTCTCTATTAAAAGTACCCTCAGGAGGCCAACCTGCATTGAAGGCCGGCCGTTCAGTCGAGCAGAGGGTCTGCCATTGTCCTTTCTTAACTTCTACAGACAAGTCATGGGCCCTTTTCTTAACGTCCGTCCAGTGGTCTAATGTCAGAGACAGGGGGGTCGTCACAGTCTGTCCCATTTCAATCGTCTCCAAATACACAAAAACAGCAAGACACAAAAGGACAAAAGATGCCAACAAACACTTTCCTCCTCTCATTTTCCACAGACACGAGAGGTATTCAGATGGGGGAGGGTCCCTCCGTTGAATCCGCTCAAAACGGACTCTTTCCCCCTCCAACAGACGGGCGGAAATATCCCCCGTTTCACACCCAGGGGCGTCCCCCAGGGTTGCAGCTTGTGGCCCCTGGCACGTCTGCCTTACCACAGCTTTCCGTTCCCTTACAGGAGCCGCGAGCGGCTGCCAAACCGAAAAGCGCTTTTTCACAGACCCAGATATCTGACAGAACAAACAGGCGCCGGCGCACACAGAAACTTAAGGATCCTTTGCTTACCTCCAAGTGGGTCTCTGGAGAATAGGGTGGCCGCAGATCCCGGACGAGCCCCCAAATGTAAGGCCCAGAAAACAGGCCCTGCTCAGCCCCGGGATGGACGGAGACCCAAATACTCACAAGAGACCAGTCTTGATGCAAACAGCAAGAGGTTTATTGATTCCACCAGCGCGCTGGGGTCAAGACTCATAACTCACGCAGGAGCAGAGTCCGACCCCAAGCAGAATTTTACAGGAGGTTTTAAAGGGAAAGAAACTATACTTAAGGGGAGGCGAGGAGGTGGTCTGTTGATGATTCGATAGCAAAAATATTTCTATTAGAGTCCCCCCACAGGGCTTCGGCATTCTTTACTTTATCTTTACGGTTCGTTGGTTTCTGGTATATACTCAGGTCCTGTTTTGCAAATATGTCCAGGCCAGTTTTTATGACTCAGGCCAAGGGTCAGAGCTTACTTAAAATTTTCCTATTCCTTCAGGTGGTTTCGGGGAAACTGAAACTTAGGCCCTCTGATTTCTGAGGCTTTCTGAGGCCTGTCATGGCGTTAGTTTGGTCCTTTCATGTGAAACCCTCCTTTCTTTGCCTTTGGGAAGTGCTCAGAAAATAATCTCACTTCATCAAGTACTCTGTGACTCCCCAAAATCCTGGGGTGGTAGGGAGTTTGTTCCTACACTGTGCAGATTGAAGCAGATGCTGGATTCCAGGTGGCCCTGGCTTTGGGAGTTGGTAAGCAATCAGCCCTATGCTGAACAGGTATTCAGTGTGCTTCCTTTTCCTCACTTCTGTTCTTTCTTGCTCTCTGCAGCCTGCAAGGCAGCTGTCATTCCTTCTAGTCTCATATTAACAAACTTCTTAACATTCATTCTGATTTCTCTGTTTCCAAACCAAATTTCTTTCCCAACAGTTCTGTTTATATGAAGTTCAAGCTTTGGCAAAACTAGTCTCTCATGATAGGAATTATGTCATTGATGGGGGAAAATGACTGGAAAGAGATACAGGAAGTTTTTATGGTTGAAGGGATGATGGAAATATCCTACAATCTGTGGAGGATATGGACAATTCTCCAAAGAAGATATCCAGATGGCCAAGAGGCACATGAAAAGATGCTCCACATCACTAATCATCAGGGAAATGCAAATTAAAACCACAGTGAGATACCACCTCACACCAGTTAGAATGGGCAGTATTGAAATGACTAAGAACAACAAATGATGGCGAGGATGTAGAGAAAGGGGAACACTCCTACACTGCTGATGGAAATGTAAGCTAGTTCAACCATTGTGGAAAGCATTATGGAGGTTCCTCAAAAAACTAAAAATAGGAACACCATTTGAACTGGATATTTCACTCCTAGGAACTTACCCAAAGAAAACAACTTCTCAGATTCAAAAAGACATATGCACCCCCATGTTTATTGCAGTACTTTTTACAATAGCCAAGATATGGAAGCAACCTAAGTGTCCATCAGTAGCTGAATGGATAAGGAAGAGGTAGTACATATACACAACGGAATACTATTCAGCCATAAGAAGGAAACAAATCCTGCCATTTACAACAACATGGATAGAGATAGAAGGTATTATGTTCAGTTAAATAAGTCAGGCAGGGAAAGACAATGTCAAATGATTTCCCTCATTCGTGGAGTGTAACAACAAAGCAAAAGCGAAGGAACAAAAATAGCCGCAGACTCATAGACTCCAGGAAGGCACTAGCGGTTACCAAAGGGGAGGGGTTTGGGAGCACAGGTGGGGAAGGAGGGAGAAGGGGATTGAGAGGTATTATGATTGCCACACATGGTGTGGGGAGAGATTATGGGGAAGACAGTGTAGCAGAGAGAATGCAAATAGTGACTGGTGTCTTACTACACTGACGGGCAGTGACTGCAATGGGGTATGGAGGAGGTCTCCATAATAAGGGTAAATGTAGTAACTGCATTGTTTTTCTTGTGAAACCTTCATAAGAGTATATATCAATGATAGCTTAATAAAAATAAAAACATAAAAAACTGAAAAAAAAATTCCTACAATCTAACTGGGGTTCTAGTTACTCAACTATGGTATTTGTCAAATCTCATCATCCTGGAGATTTTAAGACGTGTGCATGACATCTCATGTAGATTATTGAGTTGACTTTTTTTTAGTAACCCAATATGAAATCAAATATTAAGTAACTTAATTAAAATATTGAAATCCTGTACTGAAGGAAGCAAAAGATCAGAAACAGATCTAGGTACATATGGAAAATGAGTGTATGATAAAGTGACATTTTTATATCAGTGGGAAAATTATTACCTGGTTCAGTGGTTAATGAATATCTAAGTCAAGTATGGGTATCTACATTACTCTTTCAGTAAAATGTCTAAGTGAGGCAGCTATTTTCATGTTAATTGTAAATAATAATGTGCTTTACTTTACTTAGACCTCTGTTCCAACTACTGTAAATAATGGTACTCACTGAATGTTTATATACTTAAACTAACAGTCTGCAGAACATCCCATAGAGGTGGTAATTTTATTGTTGTTGTGTACTATTATCATTAGTTAAAGGTGAGGGTATTGAGATCCAGACAGGTAAAGAAAATTGTTCAAGGTCAGTCCTATTCAGGCACAGAAGGGAGTCAAATCCAGAATGTATCTACAGACAATGCTCTTAGTTTGGTCCCTTCCTCCCTGTAAATATTTTCTTTAATATTGGTCTCTTCAAACATAGCAAATATCCTCTAGAAAATACAAATGAATCCTAGAAATAATAATAATAAATATCAAAAACACTTACTAAAATATATATATAAGCATCAAGAACATATCCTTTCATGAAGATATAATGCCACAGAAATGCAGGATGTAAATGATATCCCATGGATGTGCATATGAATGTACAAAGAACAGCACTATTTGTGAAACTGAAACCAGAAACTGTCCCTTCACCTGTCGATCAAAACGGAATGAAATACACAAAATTTCTAAAATTGAATGTCACTGGAACTGTGGTTAGCAAAAGAAGCTAAGCATAAAAATTTACACTTATTTAATTTCAAGAGAAGAAAAACCAACCTATGGTGAAGCTCAGAGTACAGGTTATTTCTCGATATGTGGAAAGAGGTTTTGAATATAAAAAAACACAAGTAAATACATAACATAAAATATACATAAAATATCTAAAAATGCAAAGCAGTTTAGACAGCTGTTTAAAAGTTCATTGCAATATGTATTTCAAATTTATGTCACAAATTTTAGATTAAGCAACATTTTTTTCTGCAAAAAATTAGTCTGCAAAGTTAATTCATATTTTAACCTAAACTTCTTTCAAAAACATGACACTCAGCCCTAATATACACTCTGCAGTGTTTGAGTTTGAGGCATTGTTTTTTAAAAGCTTCTGAATATATGTAGGAGAAAATAGATTTTCACACATATGACATATATTTTGACCATCGATTTGTTTTTCTTGTAAAACCTGAGACTTTTCTTTGCATTCCGCCAGTTTTCTACATTCCCATTATGCAAATTTCATAGTGCCTTTGGTTTAAATATTCACTGGCATCTCATCAGGTTAAACAGACTGGGTGTCCGACGTCCCATCTCCCCACTCCCCATAGTCTGAATAATTTATGTACTTAATCTTCTATTTCTTTTTTCTCTATAAATTTAAGTTAGGCAGCAGTGGAAACAAGTACACTGCCATTGTCAAGGGAAACTTTTTCCCAAGAAGATGCAGAACCTTGAGTCTCGTCCCGATAAAAAAAAAACGAACAGAATTTAAGTGAAGATTTTACTTTTCCGGACTGATATAATCAATTTAAAGTAGACGTGAAAACGCAGATTTGTGTGGAAGAAAGGAATTGAACTGCAAAAGTGGTTTTTCTGCAGCGGGCAAGGGAGAAATACAAAGTTCATAACAAGACAGTTTACCTTTTCATTTGTTAATTATGTGCAAACGCGTGATTAGATGAAAGACCAGTAGAACAGATGGTCTAGAAGGGATTGTTTTAGCCGCTATGAGGTTTTCCATGGAAGTGCAACATTTATTCTACAGGACAGGTTTGTGCGTGTTCGTCACCGCTGTATTTTTGGGCTACAGCATTTCAAATGAAGAGTGAAGATTCTCTTATCTATGCTGAGGATATCAATATTTATTTAGAGCTATTTCATGGACAATCTGTGGAACAACTGAAATAGATACAGATGTTGTTCCACTAAAAGAAAAGCGGGCTGTTTTGGAACTCCAGCAGTTTCGATTGTTGAGAAAGCTTCCCTATCGTTAGTAGTCTCTTCCGCAGCAATAAACACAGGTTGAATCTATTCGGAATGTCGTCCAATTCTTTAGCGTTAAGCACGTCCCCCACGCGTTATTTTGAGGTGAATTTACAGAAGAAATAATAGTAAAATAGAGATGAATAAATCCTTTGTTATGGAGAGTAAGCATATCACTACGGAAAATAAAGGCGAGAAAGTCCGGGCTGTAAATTATGGTAATAGGGAATGTCGGCGTGGATCTGCGTAGTTACCCGGTAGTCATGCAGGCTTGTTGAGCTGTCTGGCGCTTGCAGCAGCTTGCTGGCTGTGTTCACCAACTGTGAGTGACTCAGCTGGCCATCCAGTCTTGCCTGTGTGGTCTCAGTACCGCCGTCCTGATTTCTGAATGGGTACAGCCTTTCGTTTCGGACCACCTGAGTGCATGTTACTGTGGAGGGTTCTGTGGGTAGCGATTCGCCGCTTTTCTGTGGCTTCTTGGTCTTCCGATGAGGTCGATATTTATAGTCCGGGTATTTCTCTCGGTGTACTGCCTGTAGTCTCTGTGCCTCCTGGAAGAATGGCCATTTTTCTGCTTCTGTAAGCACTTTCCACTGGTACCCGAGACGCTTGCTGATATCGGAGTTTCGCATTTGGGGATTCTCTAGAGCGACCTTGCGCCTTTGATCTCGAGACCACACCATGAATGCGTTCATGGGTCGTTTGACGCGGCTCTGGCTGCTTTCTTTACTATTTCTTCCCATTTCATATCGATAATTTGAGCTACGATGCGCTGTCCAAAGTAGGGAAGAGGTTTTCCCAAAGGCTTGGCTGTTTTGTTGCTGCGCCGCTGGACTGTAATCATCGCTGTTCAGCGTTCGGAACATGGCAGAACCGTGTGACTGAACCGATAAAAGGGTTTTATATGATTGCACGGCAAAATTTCGAAGGTATGTGCGTTGGGAAATTAGCTTACTATTGCTCAAAAGTGACTTCTAACACAGACTTTGTTACTGTAACTTGTGTAATAAAATACTTCTCCGCCCCCAACACCTCCCCTCAAATCCGCCCTGGGCTCTTAGCCAAAGCCCAACAGACCTACCCCTTCTCAAGAAAAACTTGAGAAGTTGCTAACACCTGTGTGTCGGCTCGACATCTAATCAAGCACTTTGAAGGCTCTATCCCGTCTCTTGAAAATACAAAACAACCTTTGACGTTATTTTGCTACCCCTTTAAGTCAAAAGATGAAGGGTTCAGAAAAAGGATACTAACGAATTGCTTATCATTATAAATATTTGTGAGTGTTATTTAAAAAAAAACCTCATGACCACCTACTTATAAGCCGTTAAAACACATACAAGATACTGAATTCAGGGTACTTGTCATCCTACTACTTCACTTCTGCTTAAACTACAAGAAAATCCCCATGTAAGTTTTCCACTGGCTAATAACTCAGAATTCTATTCCATTATCTATTAACATATACTTACTGCACTTTAATGTCCAATCTCTGGAATAACTAAAATTAGACATAAAAATTGTTCCATTAAAATACAAACAGATGATCTACAAATTCAAGCACTTCCACTGATGGTAAAACAGCACTTAAAAGGACTGAATTTGTTTTTTTGTTTGTTTTTTGTAGGCTGTACAGAAGTATAATTAAGTCCCTATTTTGCTCTTTTAAATACCTAATTATCAAAAAAAACTTTTCAAATATGAATTAAATCTCTAAATTACAGCCACCAATTTATCATGTTTTACATTTTACCTCAACCTTAGGACAAAATCAAAAGACCCTGGCTTACCAGAAATAAGTGACTGTCTCTTCCCAATAAATGGAAATCATCACAAAGCATTTTAACCTAATAGGGGGAAACTCCTCCCAAACAAGCTCTTTACAACCACATTTGCAAAATGGGAGTAATAATGACAGGTGGCAAGGATACAGCCTATTAAAAATAAAAATAAAGCAGTCAAGATCCAAATAAGATGGGAATATACTGTTACTTGGCCCAAGTTAAAACACATATATTAATGAAAAACCAAATGCTTAAATTACACTTAACACATCACCAAGCCAGATTTTGTAAAGCTGGAAATCGTTTAATATGTTAGAGGGGAATATATATACCATTTCAAAATTTAAATTAGAGGCAAAAATAAGTACATACTGCAACATAGAAGGACCTTGAAAATATCCTATGTGAAAGGACACACAATGAATGATTCCATTTATGTGCAAATCCACAGAAGAGGCAAATGCCTAGAGACAGGAATCAAATTAGTGGTTGCCAAGAACTGGATAAGGGGGAGGCAGCACCAGGAGTAAATGCCAAGGGGTGCATGTTTCCCTTCTTGGGTAAAGAAATGTCCTGGAACTAGATACAGGTGATGATTGCACAACATTGTAAATGTAGTTAAGGTTACTGAATCATACACTGTAAATAGTTAACACATATGAAATGAATTTTGTTACATATATTTAACCATATCCAGAGGGAAAAAAGAAAGAGAAAAGACAAATGCAATTGGAACCTCACAGATACCTATATCATTCTGTGAAGGGGGAATGGGGTGGGTGGTGAATCAATAAAATTTAAGTTAAAAAAAAGAGGTATGCAATTGTTGTTTGACCTGCAGTTTATAGAATAGTGCCTGGTGCATAGCAGCTTCTTGAAATATTTCTCCAATGCTTTAATTAACAAAAGAGGTAAATATAGCCTCAAGTTTGGAGCAAGGAAGAGACCTAGTAATTTACTTTAAAAAATTGTGAGAGGTAATAATTTTTCATGAAAATGAGTGCAGGAGGGGAGAGAAGGTAATATGGTTTACCTATGTATTTTGATATCAATAATTTAGTGTTCCTTTGAGTGCCTTTTTGATGTTTCAGCTCATTTTAATCTCAGCACTGGGGATGATACTCAATTGCTATCAGACTGAATATTTACAGTTACACTATTTAACTGTAAAGCTGGAAATTGTTTAATGTGTGCAAGAAGAATATATATACCATTTTTAAATTAAAATTAGAGACAAAAATAAGTACATACTGCAACATGGAAGAACCTTGAAAATATCTTGTGTGAAAGACAGACACAAGAGGCCACACAATGAATGATTCCATTTATGTGCAAATATGCATAATACAATATTTAACAGTCCTTAAAATAGTGAGCTTTAATATTGAGAGTAAAAAGTGTGCTCTCCTGAGCTCCTGGGCAGTTAGGACACCATTCCCATCCCCCAAATTCAGTAAATAAAGGGATACAGTACTACTGTGTTATATGACTACAACCTTGACTTGTTCATTAATGATTATTTCTCAACAGCTATTAACTATCTTGTCATCAACCACACCCATAAACAATCTTAAATGGTACAAAGTGATATGACTCTGATATACATCCATTAAATCTAAATGGGATTAACTAAGAACAAAATATTCCAAATTAACACACTTAAATTTCATCTTTTGATGTGATTGCTATTGCTAGATTAGAAAAATTCTTGAAAGACAATACATATGAGTGATTTCATGAAGACTGGTTCCTTTTCCAATTAGAATAAAAATAAATAAGAAATGAATAACACTACTTTATTCCAAAGGAATCAGCTTCATTTCAGGTACAAATAGACAATAGACACTTTATTCTCTTTGGTAAAAAAAAATACCCCCTTGAGGATCTGCTTTTGATTTCTATGGTGAATGGAAGTATAGCTCAACACTGTTTACACCACATAACCCACAAAATTTTACGTTAATAACTCATTTTTTTCTCACCAAAATAAGTAAGTAAATAAAATCCAGAACATTTCAAATTATGGAATGGATACAGTAAAACATAACAGAAATATAACTCCATTTATTTTCTCTAATTTTATCAGGACATTCCTATCAAAATACAAATACTTATGGGCATAATCCCCCAAATTTTACACCACTAATGCCTTACTAATCTAAATTTACATTTTGTCTGTGGGCTATATTTTTTAAAACCTAATGGTAGATAGAACCTCAAAGACATAAGCAACATGAGACAAAGTAGATAAAGCACACAGTAGAAAATTCTAAAATTTCTGTGCATTAAAGAAAACCATGATATACATGAAAAATATTGAATAGATTAGTAACAAAGTTAGGATTTAAAAAAATACTTTATATGTAGTTCTCTTTGGGACTTGCAGATTAAATGTCCTTTAAGTAAGATTTTTTTTTCCTTTCCTGTCTTGATGGATTCATAAGTCATGGACTAACCCAAGGAATTAAAATGAAATACAGTCTTAATGTGTTAGATGGAAGTTAATGCTCACTTCATTGTTCCAAGATTTTAATCAAATAAGCCATATTTCAGGCTCAATGTTTTAAGAAATGTTAAATGTTGTGGAATCTGATTCCCTTAAACATCTTCGATTTCGTTGATATTTTCTTCCCAGAGGTTTCCTAATCAATCTGGAGGGGAAAAATAACTACCTGAAAAAGGTACTCTGAAAGAACATATCCACTATATTTAGTTTGCTAATGCTGCTTTTCTTCTCTGACCTAAGCAGAACACCTTCTTTTATCATTTTGACCTTTCCAAAATACAGAAGTTTGCCTCTAAAAACAAGGTTTTAATCTTAGACAAAAAAACTGTGTAGCCTGAAGCATTTTCCCATATTAATTGTAACTGATGGGAATCACATCTCTGCTAGCCAAGCCTGAAATATGTAAATAGGAAACTATATATACATGCAATCCTCCTTTCTACCTTGAAACATACAGCTGGCCTCACTCCTTTTCACTTGACTACTGATGTCCATGTCTAGTATACTCTTTTTAATCCTTCTAATCAGCTTGAATACTATTTATCTTAGTTTATTCCTTTTTGTAAAATGAAAATCACTTCTTTTTTATCTCCCTTCTATTTCTTTTGAAGGCCAACTATTGTCCAGTGAACCAGCAGCTGTTTGACAAAAAACTACTTTAAGAAAAACTTGTTACAGATATTCTATGGAAGTGTTCTGCTTTCTTGCATTAGGTCAGAGACTGTTTTCATTCAGTTTCTAAATTTTTTTGAAAAACTTTCTTTAGTATCCAACACTTGGTCAACTCTCATGAATACTTCTATTTTCTGCCGAGTATTCTTTTTCCCTCCTTAGTGATTTACATGTGAGAGATATGGTCCTTTAGCTGAAATACATTTCATAGAAACTTTTACAATTTTGCACTTATATTTGCATTTTATTCTTTTATTTTTTAACCTTCAAAACAATAATGTAAAACCAATGGATATAATGTGCATCCCTGTTTTGGTCTTGTTTGAATGACAACCGTTCCTGTATATCACCAGCTAGAAATTGTTGCTTGTTTGTGATGACAAATCTAAAGCTTCCGAGATGAGACAGAAATCTGAAATAAAAGGGTCTACTGAGCTTTTACAGATGTAGCCAGATTAAGGACAGCTCTGGGGTGGGAAGTTTCTGCTTTAGCAACAAGGCCAGTCAACAGAAACAACTTGGCACCAGACTCAAGAAACAAGGAACATTTATAAGGGGCCTCAAGGAAAGAGAGTTCTTTAAGTTCACATTGGCTATAGATAATGAAAGCAGGCTAATATGAAGTGGGGAAAGTCCAGGCGCACACAGTTAGTCCATACACAGGCTTGTGGATTGGTTGTTGATGATGAGACATAAATGTATGTCATGCCCAACATGGTTGCGGTGGTCCTGGGGATGTATTGTATTATTGCTGAAATGACTTCATCCAGGAACATGGAGCTTCTGGCCAGCTACAGCATAAAGCTTTTGATTGATGATCTTCCCTTGTCTCTCTCTATGTTTTTCCTTCACTCTGTGTTCTTTACATGACCTTATTCAGGATATTTCAGAACATTTACCTTTTCAATGAAATAGTCTTTATGCTGCAACTGCAGGTTGTATATGTTAACTACAAAAGAAAGAAATTTTTCAAATTTTTGTGGGCTCTTCATACTTTTGTATTATCTAGTAATTATAACTTGCTTGAAATTTGATTAGGAATCAGTTAAAACAATCACCTGAGATCAGTGGTTTAAAATGCTAATATCTATCTGATCTCTTCCATGATACTTAGTAGTTAATATATTGCTGTGAAAACAATGCTGGATTTTAATTTTCAGGTATTTCAATTATTATAAACTATAAACCATTTGTGATTCTTTTAATACCCCTCATAGCTTTGCTTATAACTAATTTCCTACTTCTCATATCACTTATATTTTCATTAGTTTTCTTTCCCCTTACTCTAGACTAGCCAGTGGGTATCTAATATCACAGGCTTTTGGAGCAAATGAGATTCCTCATCTTTCTTTTTCTAATACTTTCTTAGTAAATCCATGTTGATTTTTAGGAAAGTTGTATATACCCAACCAGTGTGCAGTAACAAGGAAGATGTGGGCAAAGAACATGAAAAGTTGTTGGATACAATATTATAGTTAGGCCCATTTATGGTGAGAAATTTGCCTTAATGCTTCATTTTGAAGTTTTTACCATAAAGTAAGGGTATTAGGTAAGTCTAAAGCAATTGCATTACACTTCCCAGTATATTCACATGGCTTACTATTATTATAGTACATATGTCATTATGATTGTTATAAAAGATGAACATTTTTCACATTTTCCAAATTTTGCATTAAAAGGGCTTTGACCCCACCCAAATACACAATGGGGAAAGGTGTTTCCAATGCCAATGCTGATAAAATATATTTACCACAAATATTTCCTATCTGATAAGACTACCTCAGTCAGTGCTGAAAAGTAAGTGCTGTCAAAAAAACAAGGTGTGTGTCTTCACCTATATGTTATCTTTTTCAGCTTTTGTGCTTAAATGTATTGAAACCTGACTCTCCAATGTCACTCAAATCACACTCACCAACATACACTTGTAGATAAGAAAAATCTTTATTGACTTTATTGCTCAGTACTGGTTAAAGAGGAATACCACTTCATGGAGCTTTGGCAGTATGCAAGAGTGGGGAAGGTAAGGTCAGAATTTTTTGAGAATTGGAAGTTTGCTTTAAGGTGGGTCTTCACATGCAGGGCATTAGGATGGCTGTATTAGGATTAAGTAAGGATCACAACACAACATAGCTCATTGGTGGAAACAGGAGGACAAGCATCTTGAGGTAAATTATTCAAAGAATGTGAGAGTACAAACAGCACCTGTTGATGTCTTCCCTTGAAGAGTTCATGGGTCTTTCTGGAAGTTCCTTTAATGAAAAATCTAAGCATTTGCCTGTCCAGGACAGTCCTGAGAAAAATATAGGCATTCTAATGTAGATAATGGAATAGCACAAAGTCAGGTTAATATGGGCAGTAAGGTGTTACTTCAGTTTTCAGGGCCCAGGCTGAGTCTGGGGATAGACGGTTTTGTTTATTATGTGGAACTTGGCAGGAATCAAGTATTCTGTTCTGCTGTTCATCTCTCATTTGTTCATCAAGTTATTTTGCATATCACATTTGCTGAGTGTTTGAAAAAATGATACTTCAATATGCCTGCCAAAAACTACATATTCTGTCATTTCACCTCTGCAGTGTTCTGTGTGTGCCATGGACAACTTTTTTTCATTTTGATATTTGGTGTTTTAAAATACTGATTAGCCTCTTCTAGGACCTTTAAGCAGACATAAGTACCTGCTAGCCATTGTAGGTGGTGGTCTAATAATGCTTGTGCAAAAAAAAAGTGTATAAAATTTTCTCAGTGATAATCTGCTTAAAGGAAAAGCATGAGGGCTTATAAAATATGTATTTAGCTTAGGGAATTGTTAGAGGCTCCAACACAGCCTAACTCATTCTGTTTTGAAACAGGCTAAGAAATTAACAACTAAGAAATCTCCATGCTGCCCTATAAACAGACCTTTCTGAATTTCAGGAATTTTACCTGGAGCCTCCTGGAAACTACAGATGAGGATATTCCATTCCCCAAAGAAGCTCGTCCTCCTTTGAGGATATCCTTACATTTTTTTACTGCAGACCTTGATACTTCTCCCAGCTCATCCTTTCCATGAATTTTGAAGGCAGGAACATAATTTTATGAGTACATACACTTACACATAAACATAAAGAAGCATCTTACAAATCATAGATATTTCTAAATACATCAGTAGAAGGACACATCTCCTTGACATCACTAAGTCTGCCCACAAGCCATTGATTAACTGCTGATTCTTGTTTCCTTGAAGTAACCCTTCAGAAAGCTCTCACTCTGAATAGCACTCCAGAGATGGTCTTGGGACACTAATCCATCACCTTCCCAGGTTGCCAGATTTCTAAATAAAGCACCTTCCCTTTCACCAATACTTATCTCTCAAGTTTGGCCTTTTGAAGCAAGAGCAGCTGAATTTGGGTTCAGAATGGTGCTGTAACCCAGTAACAGAGAAAAGGAAAGGTGGCTGTCACTAAGGAAGAAGGTTGAGATAAGATGAAGTTAAATAGAGAGTCCAGTGATGGTAGCAGAAAATATTTGAAGGGACCAAGGGAAGGCTGCCCCAAAATGTGCCATTTTGGCAGGTGGATGATTTTGGGCTGAAGGCAGTCAAGACCTTGTTGGCTCAGGAGAAGCTTTTGCCCATCACTTAACTACCTAGAAGATTGTAAATAAGGAGTACTTCCCCAAACAAAGGTTATTACCAGAGATAAATTTTATCTGAGTAATCCATCAGTATGGCAGGGCAAGAATCTAATTATCAAATATCAGCTCTGTTTATTACCCTATGAATTGCTCTCCCTCTTTGAAGCCCCATACTCCTATACCCTTCCTTATCTCAAAATGGCATAGGTGCCTTATTTTACCTTTCTGTCACTGAGCCTGTGTGTGGAGTTCGCAGATGTACAGCATTAATTTGATTTTCTTCTATTAATCTGTTTCACGTCAACTTTATTCTTAGACCAGCAAGAAAAACCTTGAGAGGTAGAGGAAAATTGTTCCTCTCTAACATAGCCCAGGTCAGTGTTGTTCAAAGGAAGCAGTGAGACCAGATACAAAATAGTGTCTTTGAAATTTGCCTCCTGAAAATGCAGCAATGCACTTTAACTCCTACCTGGAATCAAGTTGTTCTTTAGGTGGGATGTTTCAGAGGCCCATGTCTGCCCCATTCTGCAAAAGGCAGAGGTCCTAACCTTTCATAAATATAAGCTAATAACAATAGGCAGGACCTTTTGAAAGAATATGATTATGTGACATAGTCATATGTCTTCTTGTAGTAGAAAAGGGTGGAATGGTAGAAAAGATGTGGAGTAGGAAGGCAAGGCAGACACCTCATTCCATTTGCATGCCAAGGAAGCAACTACAACAAAAACAAGCAACTCTTGAAAGTGACCTGAACACTGCAGAACAGACCACCTACACCTGGGGAAGAAAAGATCACACAGAGAGGGGAAAGTGGCAGAGCCATGATGATGGAGACCTAAGCCCTTCCCCCATCCCAGTCCACAAGCACAAGGCAGAGAAATGGAGCAGGATGGGTTAGGTACACAAGAGATCTGCACCCCTGGCCCTGGAGATCTACTTGGGAACATGTGTCCACACTGTATTGGGCTTTGGTGATTAATGCACTGGACTCCAGGGACAGTTGGACCACTCCTGTTGCTTGTGGAGGATAGGCAAGCTCCACTTATTCTACTGAGACCCAAAGCACAGGTAGTTGTTTGAAAGGTTTACCAGAAGTGTGCCAGAGTGACAAGGGTTGGAGGAAGCTCTCTCTAGAGGTGAAGGGCAGATGCACAATGCTTCTATAGCCTTCCCTTCTCCCAACTGTTCAGGTGCTTGAGGGAGACAGAACCAAATGCTCCATCTCCCTGGCTGGTGGCAAAGCCCTACAGGGCACTTCCTTGCCCAGTGTCTCCACCTGTCCTGCTTGGCGGAGAAGAGGTCATATTTGGGTGCCTGACAGGCAGAGGGAGGTTGTGTGGTAAATGGAAGTTTGCACTCAGAACTTCCCACCCCATTTATGCATCAATAGGCCACAGCCAGGGCAAGAGGTAGAGAGAAGACAGAAAGAAAACAGCCATTCTCTCTTTCCGTCTGTTCCTTGTATGTAAGAGGTCTGGTGTTTGCCAGCCACCAAAGACCTACCCATGAAGTTCCTCTCAGAAGGGGTGGATAGGGAAGCAGAGCATGTGCCATGGCTGCAGAGGATGGACAGTGAGGTGCCTGACTAGCAAACTTGAGAAAGCTGTGAGCAATAAAAACCATTTCTCCCAACCTACTCTTTCCCTTGTCCTCCTTCAGTTACATTGAATTCATAGTGACCTTGCCCTGGGAGGGTAACCACCTTAACCGCATAAGCTACAGAGGCTTTTTCCCAGCTTTCCCAATCCCTCCCTCAGCCCAACTGGTGGAGAATTTGAAGGAGCCAGCTTCAAAATTTCCAGTCCCTTTGATGGTGGCTCAGTGCAATGGAGGTGCTCCTGTGTGGTTCTGTCCCACCTAGTCCAGCAGCAGCTTTCATTGCTGCCTCATGGAAGATGGTGGCCCCACCCACAATAATTCCAGCAGATGTGCCTTTCAGCACAGAAGGTGCAACAGAGGTAGACTGTCAGAATTCAGCCACTGTGCCAGTGAGAAAGTTGGCCCCACGCACAGCCCACCAACAGCAACTGCAGTTCCATCCCAAAGGAGAGTCAGGCAGAAATAAACAAAATAGATAATAAGAAAACATTACAAAAAAATCAATGAAAACAAGAGCTGGCTCTTTAACACATAAGGAAAATGGACAAACCCATCACACTACTTATCAAAAAGAGGGAAAACAGATTGGCTTAAAGATGGCAGTGTGAAAGGTAAGACAGAAACCTTCTCCAAAAAACCACATATAATAAGAAAATACAGCAAATACAACTAATCCTGAGAGCAACAGGATAGAAGGCTGCAACAGACTGCCTACATCTGGGGAAAAGAGAAGACCTCACAGAAAAGGGTAAGTAGCAAAGCCACAATCCTGTGGGACCCAAGTCTTTCCCCCACCCCAGGTCACCAGCAGGAGGAAGAGAAATGAAGCAGGGAGGGGGTGGATACCTAGGACTGCTGAACACCCAGTCCCAGAGATCTGCTCTGGGTGCACAAACCTACATTACATGGTGCTCTGGAGAGCAATGGGGTTGGAAAGCAAAGACAGTGGAATAGTTGGAAAGACTGACATTCCAGCTGTTGTGGGGTACAGGCACCCAAACTGGCCACTCTGGGACAAAAGAAATGTGGGCAAGAACTTCCATTAACGAGAGAGATGCTAAAGAGGCAAGGATTACACAGAGCTTGCTGCTCAGGAGAAATGACAGGTGGACCACATTGTCTGGGTGCACTCAGCCCAGCACCTTGGGAACTTTCAGGAGCTTCAGGAGCTCCATCCGCCTGGCTGGCAAAGTAGCTCTGAGGCCCCCACACAGCAATACACAGCCTACAGCTCCTTCCTCCCAGTTGGAACCGGTTCTCAAACCTATTGACCCCACCAAGGTGCCAGGCCAGCCAGAGGGAGGCTCTGCCTACGACAGCTACAATGGCATAGAATACAGGCTCCTACCTGCATGCTCAGACCACTGGCCTGGGCAGTGGAGGCAGGCACTGAAGCAGGGAAGCAGGAAAGAACTCTTTCCTCCTTGCAGGCACCAGTGCCACTCACTGCAATGCCAACCATCACCCCAGGGGCTCCAGAGAGTAGACTTTCTGGGAAATAGAAGACATCACCCACAAATGTGAAAGCTAAAGGGAATCTGTTTCAAACCAAAATCACATAAACCCAAGAAAAAAGGCCAAGTGAAATTGAACTGACTAATATTCCTGAAAGAGATTTTAAAATAAAAATTAAAAACAACCTCATGGAGCTACAGAAAAATAGTCGAGACCTCAGGGACGAATTCAACAAAGACATAGAAACTTTTTTTTAATGCAGTCTCAAAAATGAAACATACAGGAGAGATTTGTGAACATGGCGACGTGAGTAGAGCAGAGGAAATCTCCCAAACCATATATATTTTGAAAATACAGCAAATACAACTATTCCTGAAAGAGAGACCAGAAGGTACAACACAACAGCCAGGCTACATCTACATCTGTGAGAACTCAGCATCTCACAAAAAGGGTAAGATACAAAGCCATGACCCGGTGGGACCTGAGCACTCCCCCTACCCTAGCAGTAGGAAAAGAATCAGAGTGGGGAGGGAGTGGAAGCACAGAACCGCTAAACAACAAGCCCTAGTAATCTGCGCTGGGAGCACAGACACACATTGCGTGGTGTACTGGATATTAGAGAAACAGAAAAGAAAAATCAGAGACAGACTGTGAGCAGGGACCCCACAGCCAGCTAACCTGGGACAAAAGAAAAGTGGGCACTTTAAAAGTCTTAAAGGGACAAGAGCTTAACAGGTGGATAAATAGTCCCAACACACTCAGCCCAGCAACCTGAGAATTTTAAGGAACTTCTAGTGCCCTAACCCTGTGGGTGGAAACGAAGCTCTGAAGCCCCTTATGGCAATAAGTAGCCTGCTGTTCATTACCCCTGCTGGCAAAGCAAGCAAACCGGCTCACCAGCAATTGTTGCAGACCAACCAGGGAGTAGCCCCACCTACACCAACCACAAACAGTCTTCTCCCAGTGCACAGCTAACTGGGCCAGACCTAGAGGCTGTCCCCCTGTACACAGCTGCGCAGCAGAGGCAGAGGAAGCTGACACAATGCCCAGAAGACACAAGGGGGTGCGGTTCTCACAGGAGAACACACATCACTCATCTGCTACCCCTGCCAATGACCTAGGCTATCCAGAGGGCTGCCCCACCAACGGCAGCTCAGGGAACTAACCCAGAGACTGCTCCTTGTGTGCGGTTAACTGGCACAGGCAGCAGAGAAGGGCAAGGTGACTAGCAAGCAAGAAGGGACTTTGTTCTCCCAGCTGACACATGCACCACATGCCAGCAATCACTTCTATATCCATGAAAAGGCAGAATAACCTGATCCATTCCAAAATCACTCAAATGCCAGAGAGAGGGCCTGGTGAGAGAGATATAACCAATCTTCCTGAAAAAGAATTCAAAATAAAAGTCATAACCATGCTAATGGAGCTTCAGAGAAATATGCAAGAGCTAAGGGATGAAGCCTGGAAGGAAATAAAAGAAATGAAACAAGCAATGAAAGGACTTAATAGCAGACTGGATGAGGTGCAAGAGACTGTTAATGGAATACAAATCAGAGAACAGGAATACAGAGAAGCTGAGGCAGAGAGAGATAAAAGGATCTCCAGGAATGAAAGAATATTAAGAGAACTGTGTGACCAATTCAAATGGAACAATATTTGCATAGTAGGGGTACCAGAGTAAGAATAGAGAGAAAAAGGGATAGAAAGTATCTTTGAAGAAATAATTGCTGAAAACGTCTCCAAGCGTGCGAAGAAAAAGGTCTCTCAGACCATGGAAGCCCACAGATCTCCCAACACAAGGGACCCAAGGAAGACAACACCAAACATATCATAATTAAAATGGCAAAGATGAAACACAAGGATAGAGTATTAAAGGCAGCCAGAGAGAAAAAAAAGATCACAATCAAAGGAAAATCCATCAGGCTATCATCAAACTTCTCAAAAGAAACCTACAGGCCAAAAGAGAATGGTATGATATATTTAATGCAATGAAACAGAAAGGCCTTGAACCAAGAATTCTGTCTCCAGCAAGATTATCATTTAAATTTGAAGGAGGGATTAAACAATTTCCAGATGAGCAAAAGTTGAGGGAATTTGCCTCCCACAAACCATCTCTACAGTGTATTTTAAAGGGACTGCTCTAGATGGAAGCACTCCAAAGGCTAAATAGACGTCACCAGAGAAAATAAAATCACAGCAAAGAAATCAGACCAACCAAATACTAACTAAATGCAAAAAATAAAATCAGCTATCCATAAAAGTAGTCAAGGGAAACATAAAAGAGTACAGAATAAAACACTAACATATAAAGACTGGAGGAGACATCCGGGAAGATGGCCCTGTGAGCAGGGTGGCACAAATCTCCTCGCAACACTATTTATCTGCAAAAACACAGCAAATACATCTATTCCTAAAAGAGAGACGAGAATACACAGGAAAGCGCACAGTGTGCAGCTACACCCGAGAGGACTCGGCACCCCAAGAGGCGGGTAAGATACGGAGCCGCGACCCGGCGGGACCCCAGCACCCCTCACCTCAGCGCATCAGTGGGAGGAGAGGATTCAGAGCCAGGAGGGAGTGGAAGTACACCCCGTGAAGGAGCCAGGCCTGGTGATCTGCACGGGGAGCACTGACCCACTTTGCGCAGTGCAGCGGAGATTGGAGAGACAGAGGGGCAGGATCTGGGCGGGGCACATGCCAGGGTGCTTGCAGCCAGCTCCCGGGAAGGAAAAAAAAAAAGCGCGCGCTTTCTTCAGCGGTCTTAAAGAGACAGGAGCCCAGCGGAGGAGCCAGATAGCCCCAGCCAACTCAGCCCAGGAGGCTGGGAGTCCTGGGGAGTTTCAGACGCCTTAGCTGGCGACTGGGGAAGCGTAGCCATGCTTACATTTCTCACTTAGATCAACAGCCTAATATTTGTGGTCACCCTTGCCAGAGTGATTAAGGGCCCTGGAGAGCTGCGCAACTATGGCTGCAGAATAGTGCGGCAATAGTGCCACCTACAGCATTCCCACAGAATATACTACCGGTGGGCGTTTTTTTGTGTTTGTTTTGATTTTGTTTTGTTTTTCGTTTTTTCTTTTCTTTCTTTTCTCTTCTTTCTTTCTTTCTTCTTTTTTTTCTTTTCTTCTTTTTTCTTTTTTTTTCTCTTTTTAAGTCTTAAAGAGCCCAGCTGACATATGTGGCAACTACCAGTGAACAGTTCTAAAGCCATGAAGAGACAGAGGAATATGGTTCAGACAAAAATCAACCAGACTACCCCAGAGAGTGAGCCTGAAGGGATGGAAACGCACAGTCTTCCTGAAAAAGAATTCAGAATAAAAGTCATAACCATGCTGATGGACCTACAGAGAAATGTGCAAGAGCTGGGGGAGGAAGTGAGGGAAGTCAGGAAAGACAATGCAGAAATCAGACAAGCGATCGACGGGCTTAACAGCAGACTGGATGAGGTGCAAGAGACTGTTAATGGAACAGAAAAAAGAGAACAGGAATACAGAGCAGCTGAGGCAGACAGAGATAAAAGGATTTTTAGGAATGAAAGAATATTAAGAGAACCGTGTGACCAAACCAAATGGAACAATATTCGCATTATAGGAATACCAGAGGAAGAAGAGAGAGAAAAAGGGATAGAAAGTGTCTTTGAAAAATTATTGCTGAAAACTTTCCCTCGCTGGGGAAGGAAATAGTCTCGCAGTCCACTGAGGCCCAGAGATCTCCCAACGCAAGGGACCCAAGGAAGACAACACCAAGAAACATAATAATTAAGATGGCAAAGATCAAAGATAAAGACAGGGTACTAAAGGCAGCCAGAGAGAGAAAAAAGATCACCTACAAAGGAAAACCCATCAGACTATCATCAGACTTCTCAACAGAAACTTACAGGCCAGAAGAGAATGGCATGACATATTTAATGTTATGAAACAGAAGGGCCTCGAACCAAGAATATTGTATCCAGCACGATTATCATTTAAATATGATGGAGGGATTAAACAATTTCCAGACAAACGAAAGTTGACAGTTTGCCTCTCATAAACCACCACTACAGGATATCTTAAATGGACTGCTCTAGATGGAAACACACGTAAGGCTAAAATGATGTCACAGGATAAAATAAAATCATAGCAAAGAAGGCAGACCATCCAAATACTAAATAAAGGCAGAGAATAAAACACCTAGTATAGAAAGAATGGAGGAGGAGGAATACGAAGGGAGAGAAATAAAGAAACATCAGACAGTGTTTACAATAACTTAACAAGAAAGTTAGATTGTTAGATAGTAAAGAAGCAACCCTTGAACCCTTGGTAACCACAAATCTAAAGCCAGCAATGGCAATAAGTACATATCTATCAATAATCAATAATCACCCTAAATGTAAATGGACTGAATGCACCAATCAAAAGACACAGAGTAACAGAATGGATAAAAAAGCAAGACCCTTCTATATGCTGCCTACAAGAAACTCACCTCAAATTCAAAGATATACACAGATTAAAAGTGAAGGGATGGAAAAAGATATTTCATGCAAACAACAAAGAGAAAAAAGCAAGTGTTGCAGTACTTGTATCAGACAAAATAGACTTCAAAACGAAGAAAGTAGCAAGAGATAAAGAAGGACATTACATAATGATAAAGGGGTCAATCCAACAAGAAGATATAACCATTATAAATATATATGCACCCAACACAGGGGCACCAGCAATTGTGAAACAAATACTAATAGAATTAAGGAGGAAATAGACAGCAATGCATTCATCTTAGGAGACTTCAACTTACCACTCACTCCAGAGGACAGATCAACCAGACAGAAAATAAGTAAAGACACAGAGGCACTGAACAACACACTAGAACAGATGGACATAACAGACATCTACAGAACTCTATACCCAAAAGCAACAGGATACACATTCTTCTCAAGTGCACATGGAACATTTTTCCAGAACAGACCACATACTAGGCCACAAAAAAGAACCTCAGTAATTTCAAAAATATTGAAATCCTACCAACCAACTTCTCAGATCACCAAGGTATAAAACTAGAAATAAATTTTAGAAAGAAATCAAAAAGGCTCACAAATACATGGAGACTTAACAACACTCTCCTAATTAATCAATGGGTTAATGACCAAATCAAAACAGAAATCAAAGAATGTATGGAGACTAATGACAACAACAACACAAAGCCACAACTTCTGTGGGATGCAGCAAAGGCAATTCTAAGAGGAAAGTATATTGCAATCCAGGCCTATTTAAAGAAGGAAGAACATTCCCAAATGAATAGTCTAAAGACACAATTACTGAAACTGGAAAAAGAAGAACAAATGAGGTCCAAAGTCATCAGAAGGAGAGACATAATAAATAATAGAGAAGAAATAAATAGAATTGAGAAGAATAAAAAAACAGAAAAAATCAATGAAACCAAGAGCTGTATCTTTGAAAAAATAAACAAAATAGATAAACCCCTAGCCAGACTCATTAAGAGAAAAAGAGAATCTACACACATAAACACAATCAGAAATGAGAAAGGAAAAATCACGACGGATCCCACAGAAATACAAAGAATCATAAGAGAATATTATGAGAATCTATATGCTAACAAGCTGGAAAACATAGAAGAAATGGACAACTTCTTAGAAAAATACAACCTTCCAAGACTGACCAAGCAAGAAACAGAAAAACTAAAAAGACCAATCACCAGCGATGAAATCGAATTGGTAATCAAAAGACTACCCAAGAACAAAACCCACGGGCCTGATGGATTCACCTCTGAATTCTACCAGACATACAGAGAAGAAATAACATGGATTCTCCTTAAAGTATTCCAAAAAATAGAAGAGGAGGGAATACTTCCAAACTCATTCTATGAAGCCAGCATCATTCTAATACCAAAACCGGGCAAAGACCTCACGAAAAAAGACAATTACAGACCAATATCCCTGATGAACGTAGATGCAAAAATACTCAACAAAATATTAGCAAACCGAATTCAAAAATACATCAAGAGGATCATACACCATGATCAAGTGGGATTCATCCCAGGGATGCAAGGATGGTACAACATTCGAAAATCCTTCAACATCATTCACCACATCAACAAAAAGAAGAACAAAAACCACATGATCATCTCCATAGATGCAGAAAATGCATTTGACAAAATTCAGCATCCATTCCTGATTAAAACTCTCAACAAAATGGGTATAGACGGCAAGTACCTCAACATCGTAAAGGCTATATATGATAAACCCACAGCTAACATCATACTTAACAGTGAGAAGCCGAAAGCTTTTCATCTAAGATCAGGAACAAGACAGGGATGCCCACTCTCTGCACTTTTATTCAACATAGTACTGGAGGTCCTAGCCACATCAATCAGACAAAACAAAGACATACAAGGCATCCAGATTGGTAAAGAAGAAGTCATATTGTCACTATTTGCAGATGACATGATACTGTACATAAAAAACCCTAAAGACTCCATTCCAAAACTACTAGAACTAATATCTGAATTCAGCGAAGTTGCAGTATACAAAATTAACACACAGAAATCTGTTGCTTTCCTATACACTAATGGTGAACTAACAGAAAGAGAAATCAGAAAAACAATTCCATTCACAATTGCATCAAAAAGAATAAAATACCTAGGAATAAACCTAATGAAGGAAGTGAAAGACCTGTACTCTGAAAACTACAAGGCACTTCTAAGAGAAATTAAGGAGGACACTAACAAATGGAAATGCATCCCATGCTCTTGGCTAGGAAGAATAAATATTGTCAAAATGGCTATACTACCTAAAGCAATCTACAGATTCAATGCAATCCCTACCAAACTACCAACAGCTATCTTCAATGAACTGGAACAAATAATTCTAAAATTCATATGGAACCACAAAGGATCCCGAATAGGCAAAGCCATCCTGAGAAGGAGGAATAAAACAGGGGGAATTATGCTCCCTGATTCAAGCTCTACTACAAAGCCACAGTAATCAAGACAATTTGGTACTGGCACAAAAACAGACCCACAGACCAGTGGAACAGAATAGAAAATCCAAACATTATCCCAAACATATACAGTCAATTAATATTTGATAAAGGAGCCTTGGATATACAATGGGGAGATGACGGCCTCTTCAGCAGCTGGTGTTGGAAAACGTGGACAGCTTCATGTAAGAGAATGAAACTGGACCACTGTCTAGCCCCATACACAAAGGTAAACTCAAGGTGGATCAAAGACCTAAATGTAAGTCATGAAACCATAAAACTCTTAGAAAAAAATATAGGCAAAAATCTCTTGGACATAAACATGAGCAACTTCTTCATGAACATATCTACCCGGGCAAGGGAAACAAAAGCAAAAATGAACAAGTGGGACTACATCAAGCTGAAAAGCTTTTGTATAGCAAAGGACACCATCAGTAGAACAGAAAGACATCCTACAGTATGGGAGAATATATTCATTAAAAACGTATGTGATAAAGGGTTGGCATCCAAAATATATAAAGAACTCATGCACCTTAAAAAACAGAAAGCAAATAATCCAATTATGAAATGGGCAGAGGACATGAATAGACACTTCTCTAAAGAAGAAATTCAGATGGCCAACAGGCACATGAAAAGATGGTCCACATCGCTAATCATCAGAGAAATGCAGATTAAAACCACAATGAGATATCACCTCACACCAGTGAGGATGGCCAACATCCAAAACACAAGCAACAAATGTTGGCGAGGATGTGGAGAAAAGGGAACCCTCATATACTGCTGGTGGGACTGCAAATTAGTTCAACCATTGTGGAAAGCAGTATGGAGGTTCCTCAAAAAACTCAAAACAGAAATTCCATTTGACCCAGGAATTCCACTCCTAGGAATTTACCCTAAGAATGCAGCAGGCCATTTTGAAAAAGACAGATGCACCCCTATGTTTATCACAGCACTATTTACAATAGCCAAGAAAGGGAAGCAACCTAAGTGTCCATCAGTAGATCAATGGATAAAGAAGATGTGGTACATATACACAATGGAATATTATTCAGCCATAAGAAGAAAACAAATCCTACCATTTGCAACAACATGGATGGAGCTAGAGGGTATTATGCTCAGTGAAATAAGCCAAGCCGAAAAAGACAAGTATCAAATGATTTCACTCATATGTGGAGTATAAGAACAAAGAAAAAATATTGAAGGAACAAAACAGCAGCAGACTCACAGAACCCAAGAACGGACTAATAGTTACCAAAGGGAAAGGGACTGGGGAAGATGGGTGGGAAGGGAGGGATAAGGGGGAAAAAGGGCATTACGATTAGCAGATGTAATTTTGGGGGGGCACGGGGAGGGCTGTACAACTCAGAGAAGACAAGTAGTGATTCTATAGCATCTCACTACGCTGATGGACAGTGACTGTAATGGGGTTGGTGGGGGTACATGATGAAGGGGTAGTTTAATAACCATAATATTGCACATGTAGTTTTAGATTAATGATAATAAAATAAATTATATTTAATAAATAAATAAATAATAAAATGACAAAAAAAACAAAAGACTGGAGGAGAAAGAAAAATAAGGGAGAGAAATATGAATCATCAGACAGTGTTTCTAATCACATAACAACTGAGATAAATTACATGGTAAGATAAAAAGAAGCTACCCTTGAACCTTTGGTAACCGCAAATCCAAAGCCTGCAATGGCAAAAGGTACACACCTATTGATGATCACCTAAATGTAAATGATGTGAATGCACCAATAAAAAGACACAGAGTAACAGAATGGATAAAAAGCAAGACCCATCTATATGCTGCTTACAAGAGACTCATCTCAAAACCAAAGACATACACAGACTAAAAGGGAAGGGATGGAAAAAGATATTCGTGCAAACAATAGGGAGAAAAGAGCTAGAGTTGCAGTACTTGTATCAGACAAAACAGACTTCAAAACAAAGAAAGTAACAAGAGATAAAGAAGGGCATTACATAATGTCAGTCCAACAAGAGGACATAACCATTATAAATATCTATGCACCCAACAGAGGAGCACCTACATATGTGAAACAAATACTAACAGAATTAAAGGAGGGAACAGACAGCAATGCATTCATTTTAGGAGACTTCAACACTCCACTCACTCCAAAGGACAGATCAACCAGGCAGATAATAAGTAAGTACACAGAGGCACTGAACAACACACTAGAACCGATGGACCTAATAGACATCTACAGAACTCTCACATGAGCAGCAGGATACAAAATTAACACACAGAAATCTGTTGCCTTCCTATGCACTAATGATGAACTGGCAGAAAGAGAAACCAGGAAAACAATTCCATTCACAGTTGATTCCAAAATAAAATACTTAGGAATAAACCTAAGCAAGGAGGGGAAAGACCTGTACCCTGAACACTACAAGACACTCTTAAAAGAAACTAAAGAGGACAGTAACAAATGGAAATTCATTCCATACTCTTGGGTAGAAAGAATTAATATTGTCAAATTGGCCATCCTGCCTAAAGCAATCTACAGATTCAATGCAATTCGTATCAAAATACCAACAGCACTCTTCAACGAACTAGTGCAACTAATTCTAAAATTCATATGCAACCACAAAAGACCCTGAATAGACAAAGCAATCCTGAGAAGGAATAAGCAGGGGAAATTACAGTCCCTGACTTCAAGCTCTACCTTCAGGAGCCAGTCCAAATCGCCCGTCTGATGGCACAGCCCAGATGTCCGGTAAGAAGGAACCGAAATGCTAACTTCTGAAGGTAACATTCCCGCTATCTCTCCTTATTCTTATGGTGTTTGGATATGTTGTTATTGGTCACTTTCACCTTAATTAGAAAACCAAATTTTATATACCCTGGGAGAAATGCCAGAGGCAACACCTCCCTAATTCTTCCAGGTGGTAAAGATACCTTGAGACAACTGCCGAGTATAAAAGCCAAGGGGAATAAATCTGCAAAAAAGTAAGACGAGCTAACCTTTCAAGGAACATTTCTTTTCTCTCACTTACCAACTGCATATCTCCCTGTATGGCCCTGGAAGATGGATGGTTAGCCAGAGGCAAGTAAGATTCCTCAAGGGAGGAACAACCTGAAACAGGCACAGTCGCAGAGGGGCCATCAGGTGAACAATAGGGGTTCAACAGACATGAGGCTCAGAACATGATCCCCACCCCAGTTTTGAGAGAAATCTTCTGTGCCCATGGCTGTTTCATTGCCCTTGTCTCGCTTGGATCAATAACTAGTTTATAGGCATGGATCTGACAGTCTACACTTGCTTTCCTACTGCACTAAACTCTACTTTCCATCTTTATTTCACATAAAGATTTAAACAGCTTTCTACTGGAAACTGTAATCTTTATTACTTTTACCTACTAATTTAACATTTTATTAAAGAATAATAGGAGGTTGTCAAAAAGTCCATCTTGCGTAAAGCTATCTACAGATTCAATGCAATCCCTATCAAAATACCAATAGCATTCTTCAATGAACTGGAGCAAATAGTTCTAAAATTAATATGGAGCCATGAAAGACCCCAAATAGCCAAAGCTATCCTGAGAAGGAAGAATAAAATGGGGAATTATGCTCCCTGACTTCAAGCTCTACTACAAAGCCACAGTAATCAAGACAATTTGGTACTGGCACACAAACAGAACCACAGACCAGTGGAACAGAATAGAGAGTCCAGACATTAACCCAAACATATATGGTCAATTAATATATGATAAAGGAGCCATGGATAAACAATGGGGAAATAAAAGCCTCTTCAACAGCTGGTGTTGGCAAAACTGGACAGCTACACATAAGAGGATGAAACTGGATTACTGTCTAACCCCACACACAAAAGTAAACTCAAAATATATCGAATAACTGAATGTAAGTCATGAAACCATAAAACTCTTAGAAAAAACATAGGCAAAAATCTCTTGGACATAAACATGAGCAATTTCTTCATGAACATATCTCCCCGGGCAAGGGAAACAAAAGCAAAAATGAACAAGTGGGACTACATCAAGCTGAAAAGCTTCTGTACAGCAAAGGACACCATCAGTAGAACAAAAAGACATCCATACAGTATGGGAGAATATATTCATAAATGACATATCTGATAAGGGGTTGACATCCAAAATATATGAAAATACATGTGCCTCAACAAACAAAAAGGAAATAACCCAATTAAAAAATGTGCAGAGGATCTGTATAGATACTTCTTCCATGAAGAAATTCAAATGGCCAACAGGCCCATGAAAAGATGCTCCATATCGCTAATCATCAGAGAAATGCAAATTAAAACCGCAATGAGATATCACCTCACACCAGTGAGGATGGCCAACATCCAAAAGACAAACAACAACAAATGTTGGCGAGGATGTGGCGAAAGGGGAACCCTCCTACACTGCTGATGTGACTGCAAATTAGGTCAACCATTTGTGGAAAGCAGTGCGGAGGTTCCTCAAAAAACTCAAAATAGAAATACCATTTGGCCCAGGAATCCCACTTCTAGGCATTTACCCTAAGCATGTAGGATCCCAGATTCAAAGACATATGTACCCCTATGTTTATCGCAGCACCATTTACAATAGCCAAGATATGGAAGCAACCTAAGTGTTCATCAGTAGATGAATGGATAAAGATGTGGTACATATACACAATGAATATTATCCAAGGATAAAAAGAAAATAAATCCTGACATTTTCAACAACATGAATGAATCTAGAGGGTCTCATGCTCAGTGAAATAAGCCAGGTGAATAAAGACAAGTACCAAATGATTTCACTCATTCGTGGAGTATAAAATCAAAACAAAATAGAAGGAACAAAATAAGCAGGAGAGTGACTGACACTGAGAAGGGGCTTGTGGTTTCAAAGCCTAGGATTGAAGAGGGTAGGTGGTAATGGAAATGGGTTTCAAGGGGCAATATAATTCACAATTACAAAATAGGGCACTGGAATGGCAGTACATCATGGAGAATACAATAATGACTCTATAGCACCTTTCTATACTGATAGTGAATGCAATGGAGGGGATGAGGACTTGAAAATATGGGTGAATGTTGAACCACTATTTTGTTTATGTGAAATCATCAAAAGATTGTATATTAATAGCACTTTAATTAAAAAATAATAAATAAAAATATAGGTGATTTACATAAATTAGTAGGATTAAATATTTGATATTTCAGGTGTTAAAGTTCTCAGACATCTCCTTTCTTTCCTCTACTATTTATTTTCTTTTCCCTTCAATTTGAAGATAATAAAATTCAACCTAATATGTTTTTTACATTTTCATATGCATGTTTGCTTTTAATAATACTGGATACAAATTCAAATTCAGAGCTTAGTTCTACATTTCCAAAGATATAGATGAATCTGTAAACCTCTCTTTTTAAAAAACCTGAATCACTACATTATACAACTGAACCCAATATAGTATCATACACCCACTATACTTCAACTTAATGAAAAAAACTTACATATGTTCTAGAATAGATAATTGAAGATGGAGGGCAGAAGAAAGAGACACTTTTATATTAGAAGCAAGAATGATATAGATAATGTATAACATGGGCTTCAAAGTTAAAGTTAGCCAAAACATGTCTATTCCTTTATTGGAAATTTTCTGACGTTGTTCTCATTATTAGACTGCTGTTATGTTGTAACAGAAGGAAATACAGCAATCCTATTATATCAGAAAATTAGCTCTAAACCACAAATTGTGAAATTAATTGAAATACTCTAGTATTTAAAATGGCCTCATTTTAAATTTTGTTTTTTCCCTTCTGTGTTCTCATGATTTGTTGTATTTTCTGTAAACAGTACGTGTGTGATGATCTGTTATCTGTTACTGGCAAGCTTAGTCTATTTGCATTCATTGAAATATTGGAAATGTATCTTTTCTTAATGTTTGTTTTTTCTTTATTTGTCCTTTCTGTCAACATACAACTCTTAATCTGTGAATTCATGGTTTTAACAATGTGAAGTTTTAATGAATCATTATTTTTTAAAATATTGTCATTCCCATTTTGTTTTAAAACCCTGATTAGAATATAGATTTCCTCACCCTTAAGTGTCCCATAATCTCTCTGACATTTTCCAGCTTCCTTCTCTATGGGCAATATTTCTGATAATTTTATGAGACCTGTCTTCCAGTTCTCTAATACTTTTAATTTAACCCATCCAACTTTTAAAAACATTTCAATTATTATATATTATTTGCTGGCAGTTATGCTAGTTCTTCTTAAACTTAACTCATACTGAGAAATTTTCTTTTTCATGTTTGTGAACTATTTTATTTTTTAAATATATGTCATATATTTATTTTGTGTTTTGTGTCTGATCAGTTTCATACACGAAGTATTTAGAAATTGTTATGTTTCTCATTCATGGAGCCTTGTTTTTCTTTGTGTTTTGTGATATTTCTATAATGATTTGCTCATTTCCATAGAACTTCAATTTGAATTTCTTTGAGGACTACCTTGAAGTTAAATTCCGACAGAAAGTATTTATTTATCTGCTCTTATCACTCACATGGGACTGCATTAAGTTTTCACTGAGTCAGTTAAGACCACATAGATGCCAAATGAGCTACAGCTTATCAATATAAAATTAATAAATCAAAATAATACATTTATGATTCTGAGACCTTTGAAACAGTTAAAGCTGCATCACGTGAAAACATCCAGAAATATTTATCAGAAAAAAATAAGTTATCAGAACATATTACCAGCACTATTTCTTTTTAAAGAATACCTTTAATATTTATTTAAAGGAATATTTAATATTTATTTAAAGGTATGGAAAAAGACTAGAATATTATGCACGTAATTAAAAATAACAACTAAATTTGAGGAAGTAAACTAAGTTATGTGTGCATGAAGGAACATTTAGTTTCAATTCCATTGTTTGAATTTTTCTATAAGAATGTATTTATGTATTATTTTTTATGTTAAAATGAGAGATATAGAACTAAAATAGAGTGTAAAATCAGTAACTACATGACAGGTGATTGATTTAGTGTTGGTTGATTATATTTAACTATTAGATTGGTGATTCCCCTAATTAATGACATTTCAGATATTTCTACACATGTATCATCAAGAAATATTAATCTTGGCCACTACTTCATTCTAACAGGTATTTGAGACCATTATAAATTACTATTAATTGTTGAAGAGGCTTAAACAGAAGGAGACACAATTTGCCATTAGAAGGAGAAAGGTGATGCTAAAAAAAGATTGTTCTATCCATCCATGGTGTTTCCATGCAGTGCAGGGGCTTTCAAGTTTATGGCAGTGATACAGGCCTTTCTTGGTTCAATTTCACAATTAGCATTTCAGTTATATATCACTCTCAGTGTAAGAGGATTACCTGTGGGGAGAGGTAAGTTTGATTATTTGACCCTGAAAGCTAGTTACACAAAATGTAGATAGGGCATAATGAGGTGACACTGGACATTGACAAGTTGAAATATTTGTTTTAAAATCATGATTGTACTAAATTTTTGTAATGCTGATTTTCTGTGCATTTGAATACTGAGTACAAATAGATACTGCTACAACCTAGAGAAAATTAATATAAATGGAAAGTTAGCATCAATTTTTTATCAGTCCTGAAAGGTGAAACTAAAGTCAATGTTATTTTAGATATCAGGTAGAAGAATAAAATTTTTCTTCTGAAACATATTACTATAATATGCTTTCTAAAAACAGCAATTCTTATAACAAAAGTAAAAACTATAAAAGATTAAAAATATGGAAAAATAAAATAAAAAACTAAGATTATAAAATTGTATGAGATTTACCTGATGAATGATTTTGTTACTGTAATCATAATAGCAGTATATAAATCTACATATGGATAAAATGGAAAATAGATAATACTATCTAATATATTCTGTATCCTTTAATTAAGCTTTTGGTGATAAAACAAATGAACTATTAACCAATTAATACACACACATTAACCAATGTCAATTTCCTGTTAATATTTTACTATAATAAGATGCAGCAATTGTGAGAAATGTGTAAAGGGTATACAGGTCTTCTCTGTACTATCTTTACAACTTCCTATAAATCTATAATTATTTTAGAATAGAAATTTTTTTAATGTCACCATACATATATATACATTTAAATATATATCTTGCCAGTAGTTTAGCAGACTAGATGAAGAGAATGAACAAATCTCTTAATAAATGACTAAAGAGATGGTTGATTAGTTTATAGATAAAAGAAATCAAATTTTTTCATTTAGCACTTAAGAGGAAAGTGCATATGACTAAGAAACATCCTTATCTAAATTTCTGAACTATTGATTCCTGTCCTTCTTTAATATATTTTACTATCAAAAGGAGTATTAATACTAATGTATTTTATGTAATCATATATTATATGTAAAGTAGTTATACTTAACCTATATTTTATTTTATTATTTTGTTTTAATTAACATAATATTAAAAGCTGTCACTCCATTTTGACAGCTTTTTTGTCCTGCTGTCATGATGGTCTAGAGCACATTCCATATTATAGTAGCCTCCTACCTTGCAAGTGGATAGACAAGACTCTGGTAAACTATGCACTCTTGCCTTTTACCATATTTTCTGTAAAGAACAGGTATCTTTTTGATAAATAAGATGATGTGACTCTCCTTTTTAAAGCATCTTAATGGCTTTTTACTTTCAATAAAATTTGAACTGTTTCCTATTCTATCACACAACTTACAGAATTAGATAAAATTTCTCTCTCTAATCTCATCTGTGTCTTTCCTTTGAGGAACTGTGCATATATATGTAAAAATGTTTGTATATGTTTGTTGTTTTTCCCAGGGAGAATATATAGTTTACGTTGATATATTTATGATGTCTCTAATTATAGATTAATAATTACTTATTTCTTGAATAAGTGAATAATTTGCCAACCTACCTGTCTAACAAAAGAGGAGTAGGTATAGAACGAGGTACCTTAAAATGACAATTTAAATATTAGAATAGTAGAATATTATCCTTTATGAAAATTTTTTCTAATAATTCTATGACATTTTCCCTAATATCAGTTACTTATGGGGCTATTCACTGCCATACAAATCAAGTATGATGATAGCAACATTAAACTGCAGGCAACAGAATTCATCTGCATCATGACATAGTGTTGCTTGGATATTACCTCTTGTGTAGTGACTCTGGTACTTTTTCCCACATCTCTGAAACTGAAGAGCATGCCCTTTTTATTTTCATGTTTTCCATGTCATTGTTGGCACCATGGCTGGAGTTCTGGAGAAATGGAGCTTATCAGCAACACTAAAAATTTCCAGAACAGTGGGTACAATACTGATGCTTATTGTGATCACCCTACTATATGCTGCCATTAATTTCTCCTGCTGGTCAGTGGTGAAAATGAGCAAACAGTTGATAAGACACAGAAGTGGAGTCCTAGAACTCTACACTAGAGAATTCAGTTTTTAGAAAATGTTATGATAATATTGGTATTAAAAACCAATATATAATGATAATAATAAATAAATAAATATATATATATATATATAATATTGGTATTTTGGTGGGAAATTTTTATTGAATTGTTGTGACTCGTTAATTGTTGTGAAGCTGATCATAACCTATCTCATATGCTCCTTTTCTATAAGTATTCACATCCAGGATAGTTAAAGTATTACCAAAATATACTGAAAATTGGCCTGAAGTGATGTAATTTAACCTAAGATCTAGAGAAAAGTTAAAGAATAAAAATGAACAGCTGGGATTTAACACAGTATGGGGTTTTGCTGGATCATATTGTATTTCTCTTTAAATTTTATTGATTTTCTTATTGAAATATAGGTGACATACAATCTTTTTTATTTTGGTATCATTAATGTACACTTACATGAGCAACATTATGGTTACTAGACGCCCCCATTATCAAGTCCCCCCACCAACCTCATTACAGTCACTGTCCATCAGCACTGTGAGATGCTACAGAGTCACTACTTGTCTTCTCTCTGTTATACAACCCTCCCCACACCCCCCCCAACTATATTATGTGTGCTAATCATAATGCTCAGTGAAATAAGCCAGGTGTAGACAGACAGGTACCAAATCATTTTACTCATCTGTGGAGTACAAGAACAAATGAAAAACTGAAGGAACAAAACCGCAGCAGACTCATAGAACCCATGAATGGACTAACAGTTACCAAAGGGAATGGGATTGGGTAGGGTGGAGGGAAGGGAGGGATAAGGGATTAAGGGATATTATGATTAGCAAAATTACCTCAAACAACCAAAGCAATTCTAAGAAAAGAAAAAAAATGGAGGTGTCATACTTTCTGATTTCAAACTATGCTACAAAGCTATAGTAAAAAAGCAGTATGTTATAGCAGAAAAGAAGGTACATAAATCAATGGAATACAATTAATTTCTGCATATTCGGCCAACTAATATGTGGCAAGGGGGCCAAGAAACCCAGTAGGGAAAGGATAGCCTCTTCAACTACTGGTATTGGGAAAATGGTTAACAAATGCAGAATGAAATCAGAACATTATCTTTTTATTTTTATTAAGGTATCATTGTTATATTCTTATAAAGGTTTCACAGGAAAAACAATGTGGTTATTACATTCACCCTTATTATCGAGTACCACCAACCCCCACTGCAGTCACTGTCCATCAGCGCAGTGAGATGCCACAGAGTCCCTATTTGTCTTATCTGAGCTAAACTGTCTTCCCTGTGACCCCCCCACACATGATGTGCATCAATCATGTTACCCCACAATACCCTTCTCTCCCCCTCCCCACCTGCCCTACCCCAACCCTCCCCTTTGGTAACCACTAGTCCCTTTTTGGAATCTGTGAGCCTGCTATTTTGTTCCTTCAGTTTTGCTTCATTGTTATACTCCACAAATGAGGGAAATCATTTGGTATTTGTCTTTCTCTGCCTGACTTATTTCACTGAGCACAACACCCTCTAGCTCCATCCATGTTATTGCAAATGGTAGGATTTGTTTCTTATAGCTGAATAGTATTCTATTATGTATATGTACTGTATCTTCTTTATTCATCTACTAATGTACACTTAGGTTGCTTCTATATCTTGGTTATTTTAAACAGTGGTGTGATAAGCATAGGGGTGCGTATGTCTTTTTGAAACTGGGATTCTTTTTTTTTCTTTTGTACATTTGATTTCTATATTACTTGATTTATGTATTAATCCCATTAATTCCATATTTCCTCCTTTTCTTTTAAGAAGAAGATGGACATAATAAAGACTGTAGCAAGTAGACAGTTTCTAACAGAAGTTTCTAATAGTTTACTTCTCCAAATTCTGCCATATAAAATCAAAGCCTATGAATTTACATGATGTAAAATATAGAAAGTAGATTTAGGGCAAGTAGAAGGTAATTGCAGGTGATCAGGTCTACGCCTATTTACTGAATTTTGATCTGAGTTGGGCGAGGGCAGTAAAACAGCCATGGGTGCAGAAGCTTTCTCTCAAAACAGGGGGGTGAGGTTCTAAGCCTCACCTCTGTTGACTCCCAATTTCTCACCTGACAGCCCCTCTGCGACTGTGCCTGTCTTGGGTTGTTCCTCCTTTGAAGAATCTTACCCATCTCTGGCTAGCCAGCCCTCTTCTGGGGCTATACAGGGAGATGTAAAGTTGGTAAGTGGGGAGAGAGAAGTAGTATTCTTTGAAAGGCTAGCTTTCTGCCTTTTTGAGAATTTGTGCTTCATGGCTACTATGCCCAGCACTAGTCTTGAGGTATCTTCATTAGCTGGAAAGGCTCTGATGCACTACAATTCTATGTATGAGACACAAACTTAGAAAAAGGGTTGTATTCAGGAAGGGAGAAGAAAAGTTATGGAAGTAGCAAATGGAAGAAAAATGTGAGAAGATTGATTATTTCTATGACATAACTTCTTGTAGAGTAGCATAAGCCTGTATAGGTTTTAACAGACTATCAATTAAACTACATGCACACATTAACAGAACAGGAATACAGATAAATAATGAAAGCAGAACTACAATTAAGAGCCATACCCAATAAAACCAGTTAAGTAACCCAGGAATTTGTGAGAACTTATTAATAGTATTATGAATACTGTCTAGTTGATTTTTAATGGTTTGAGAGAAGTCAGACAAATTAAAACAACACATTCCTGGAAATTGTTCACATCCCATATGTTCTTTTAACAGCAGACAGTCTATAGTAGCACGGTTTTGAAGTACTGCAACTCGCACTTCTCCTAGCTCTTGACTGAGTTCAGATACTATAGTAGTCAAATTCGTTGTCTTGCTATATGCACAGGCCAGCTTAGATATTTCTTTTTGCATTCCACCGACAAGTCCAGAAACCAGCAGGATGAATGCCACTGCAACTGCAACAGAGGCGGGATCTAAAAGTTTCAAGTTGTCGTCACAATCAGATGGCAGAGCTTGGAGAAATCTTTTATGACTGTTTCCGGGATAATCTATTAGAGCAGGAAGGATGCATCCCATGCCACATATACCTTGATAATGTGAAGAGAGGGCTTAGGGTGTGGAGTTGTACCACCTGCCCTGACCCTAATATGGGCTGGGTTGTTGTCTGTTTGCCAGGGCTGTTTGCAGTGAAGTCACAGGTAATGCTAAGATACCCTTCTTTTTTTTTAATATAATTTATTTTATTATCATTAATCTACAATTACATGTGCAATATTATGGTTATTAAACTACCCCCTTCATCAGGTCCCCCCCACCAACCCCATTACAGTCACTGTCCATCAGCGTAATGAGATGCTATAGATCACTACTTGTCTTCTCTGAGTTGTACTGCCCTCCCCGTGCCCCCCCAAAATTACATCTGCTAATCGTAATGCCCCTTTTTCCATCTTATCCCTCCCTTCCCGCCCATTTTCCCCAATCCCTTTCCCTTTGGTAACTATTAGTCCGTTCTTGGGTTCTGTGAGTCTCCTGTTGTTTTGTTCCTTCAGTATTTTTTCTTTGTTCTTATACTCCACATATGAGTGAAATCATTTGACACTTGTCTTTTTTGGCTTGGCTTATTTCACTGAGCATAATACCCTCTAGCTCCATCCATGTTGTTGCAAATGGTAGGATTTGTTTTCTTCTTATGGCTGAATAATATTCCATAGTGTATATGTACCACCTCTTCTTTATCCATTCATCTACTGATGGACACTTAGGTTGCTTCCATTTCTTGGCTATTGTAAATAGTGCTGCAATAAACATAGGGGTGCATCTGTCCTTTTCAAACTGGGCTGCTGCATTCTTAGGGTAAATTCCTAGGAGTGGAATTCCTGGGTCAAATGGTATTTCTATTTTGAGTTTTTTGAGGAACCTCCATACTGCTTTCCCCAGTGGTTGAACTAGTTTACGTTCCCACCAGCAGTGTACGGGGGTTACCCTTTCTCTGCATCCTTGCCAGCATTTGTTGCTCCTATTCTTTTCTATGATGACCATCCTAACTGGTGTGAGGTGATATCTCATTGTGATCTTAATTTGCATTTATCAAATAATTAGCAACGTGGAGCATCTTTTCATGTGCATGTTGGCCATTTGAATTTCTTCTTTGGAGAAGTGTTAGTTCATATCCTCCACCCATTTTTTAATGGGCTTATTAGCTTTTTGGGAGTTGAGGCCTGTGAGTTTTTTATATATTTTGGTTGTTAAATTCTTGTTGGATATATCATTTACAAATATAATCCCCCATATGTAGGATGCCTTTTTGATGTGCTGATGGTGTCCTTTCCTTTACAGAAGCTCTTTAACTGGATGTACTCCCATTTGTTCATTTTTGCTTTTGTTTCCCTTGCCCAAGGAGATTCATTCAGGAAAATGTTGCTCACATTTATATTCAAGAGTTTTTGCCTATGTTTTCTTCTGTAGATACCCCAGCAGTTAACCCGGCTGTAATTTAGTTCCTGCTTAAGCTTAATCTATATCCGAAATTAATCTAAGAGAAAAGAACAATAGGTGCTGTGTCTTGGAATCTGGTGAGAGTTATGAGCAGTGTGACAAGGACTGCAAACAGTTTATCCTGATCCTTTCTGAGGCAAACCAAGGTAACAAACACACCGTGAGACTCACTGGCCTGATGACTTGACAAGTCATAAGAGAAACTTTAAGAGGATTAGTTTCAACTGTTTAACTTGATAAAACTTATCTTATAATCCTGTCTTTTTGCTTGCTGTAACTTAATAAAAGTGCAGGGAGCACTGACATGGTGCTTAGTCTCCAGATGAAGTGTAAGCCCTCTGCATTAAACATCATCCTGACTCAGTTTCTCACTTTTGTGTTCTCCTACTGCAACATCTGGTGCCCAATGTGGGGCTCAAAAGTGACAGTCTTCGATTGACTTCAGGCCTGTCAGAACCGAAAGGGAATTGTACACTCTGATGTAAGTGAAAATTTGGCATTATTTTTGCAGAGGCATGGGAAATTCCCAGACTGCCCAACAGCAATATGCTGTTTTATTGCATACTTTACTTAAAACTTCCAGCGTTAAAGTAAAAAAAATCAACCATAATAGAGTTGTTTGAATGTGTTAATAAACATTGTTATTGTTTTAATCCACAAGTGAAAGTTGTGCTGAATTTTTGGTCTCTGTGTAATTTAATTAGTTTAGCCTAGAAAGCTTGCAATCTGAATTTAAGGAATCTGTGAGGGTGGTCAATGCTGAATTTAATGATAAAAATGAAAAGGAAGAGCAGACCCAGAAAATACTGGGGGAGTGGCCTCAGTCTTATGAATCTTATGCAGGTCAATAAGAAAGTCTAGGGACTTTACATATGGAGTCATTATTTCCTGATAAGGAATCAGATATGGAAAAGGATTCTTAGATGGAGCTAACAAGGGATAGAAAAACGTAGCTTTTCTCAGTTGTGTGAAGAAACTCCATCTTTAAATAATGCTCTCAGCATTCGACTGAAAAACAAATAGCTACTTTGACAACATTATTGGACACACTGATTTCAGCACTAACTCCATTAAAAAGCAAAGTCAAATATCCTTTAATTAAGGAAGATAATAAACACATCTATTTGGTAAAAGCTGTTGATAGTAGAGAAAGGGAGCTTGTCCCTACAGACCATCCTTTACCTTAATATCAGGAAATTCCACCTAAGTTAACTGTTCCCATTCCTCAAGTTTCACTAATAGCTCAATTCACCTTACCTGCAAGAAAAGAGGGAGATACAAGACATATAATAATTAAAATGGCAAAGAACGAGGATAAAGACAGACTTTTAAAAGCAGCTAGAGAAAGAAACACATAAAAAGTAAAACCTATCAGGCTATTAGATTTCCA
Organism: Smutsia gigantea; assembly: GCA_032199065.1. Classification (NCBI taxonomy): domain Eukaryota; kingdom Metazoa; phylum Chordata; class Mammalia; order Pholidota; family Manidae; genus Smutsia; species Smutsia gigantea. The sequence continues at coordinate 44,539 of JAVSCE010018336.1, forward strand.
ACAGAAACCTTACAGGCCAGAAGGGAGTGGCATGATATATTTAATGCAATGAAAAAGAAGGTCCTCGAACCATGAATAATCTACACAGCAAGGATATCATTTAAATTTGAAAGAGGGATTAAACAATTTTCAGATAAGCAAAAGGTGAGAGAACTTACCTCCCACACACCACCTCTACAGTGCATTTTGGAGGGACTGCTATAGATGGAAGTGTTCCTGAGGCTAAATAGCAGTCACCAGGGAACAGAACCACAGTGAAGTAGAACAACTAATTACTACGCAGACACAAAATCAAATCAACTACCCCAAAAGTCAATCAAGGGACAGAGTACAGAATATAATGTGTAACATATAAAGAATGAAGGAGGAAGAAAAAGGAGGGAAAAAAAAGAAATTTTAGGCAGTGTTTGTAATAGCATACTAAGTAAGTTATAGTTAGACTGTTATATATGAAGAAAATTACCCTTGAACCTTTGGTAACAGTGAATCTAAACCCGCAGTGGCAATAAGTACATACCTATCGATAATCACCATAAAAGTAAATGGTCTGGGGAAGATGGCGGTGTGAGCAGGGTGGTGGAAATCTCCTCCCAAAACCATATATATCTATGAAAATACAGCTATTCGTAAAAAAGAGACCAGAGTATACAGGACAGCTCACAGCCTGCATCTGCACCTGAGAGGACTCGGCACCCTGCAAGGTGGGTAAGATATGGAGCCGTGACCCGGCAGGACCCGAGCACTCCACCAGCCAGCACACTGGTGGGAGGAGAGGATTCAGAGCCAGGAGGGAGTGGAAGTACACCCCACGAAATAACCAGCCCCGGTGATCTGCGCTGGGAGAGCTGACACACATCGTGTGGTGTAACAGATATTGGAGAGGCAGAAGGTGCAGGTTTTAAGCTGAGAATGCACCCGGGTCCTTGCAGCAGGCTCCCTGGGACAAAAGAAAACTGCGTGCTTTTTTGGCGGTCTTAAAGAGGCAAGGACCCAGGATCTTCCCAGCACACTTGGCCCAGCAGGCTGGGAGTACTGAGGAATTTCAGACCCCTTGGCTGGCAACCGGGAAAAAGTAGCCACACTGTAGCTTCACATAGAGAACAACAGCCTCCCATTCGTTCCCGCATGGGCCAGACCTACAAATGCCCCTGCGGAGCTGCGCGGCCGGGGTCGCGGAATAGTGGAGCAACAGCGCAACCTATAGCATCTTTACAGAATCTATTCGCAGTGGGGTCGAGGGTAGGCTTGTGTAATTACAGAAGCAGGAGAAACTGTGTGGATCCCAGCTAAAAAGATAAAAGCCAGAAAATGAATAAAAGGTCTCAAGTTTATGTTGAGCCTCCCATTGATGAGATGAGAGCCATGACTATTGGAAGATTGAGACTTTGAGCTCCGTTACCAAGAACTCAGAAAGTGAATGCCCCAAAATGGGGACAACTAAAAAAATTGACACAGGAAGGTGAAAATACTGTACAACAGACCAGACAAGCATGCAATGCTTCAAATTTGTTCCTGGCTATGATTTCTGTTGTAACCATGGGGGTAAGTTCGGCCAACGACACTAATTATTCTTATTGGGCTTACATTCCTAACCCCCAATCAATCAAGCTATTCATTGGCTCTCTGAAATGGTCCCAATATATGTTAATGATTCCAACTGAACTCTTGGTCCTTATGATACTCCTAAGACCAAGAGAAGAGGGCGTGAAAATTGAGAATTATACAGTGGGAGTAGAGGGGATACCCATTTGTATTGGATATGAAAATCATTGCTTGAAAATGCAACCAGCTGCATGGTTATCCGTTGTTAAAGATATCTATAAAGAATCAAAGGAAAATTATTCCTTCTTGAAGCATTTAGATTCCACAAAAAATTAATACAAATGACGTAACAGATCATCTCCCTAATTTTCCCATCTGTACCCAGCCAATAGTTGTTGCAAGAATCAGTGAATGGGTGCATTGGATGACTTGTCAAGGAGAAATAGGTTGGGTTTTACTTAATACATCCTATGGAAGCATCATTGCTTGGAGCCCTCAAGGTTCCACCTGGACCAGAAGACAGGGTCATGCCATGAGATGGCATAAATATTTTAATGTCACTAATTACACCATTTATAAGTTTTCTAAAGGTACCATTTATTAGCATGGAGGTGGAATGTCTCCTCCTGCCCCATATTTACCTTTTAGGACCCTACAATATAACTTATGGAAAATTCCCTTGGCTCTATGGGGTCTCGCAGCTTGAAAAGGCCATATTTGGAATAATAGTATTACAAAAAGTAGTCAACTGAGCTTTACAAGAAACAAAAGTCATTATATTACAGCCTGTGTCAGATTGTCCTTTATAATAATGATTGGTCACACAATGTGGAGTTTGTCCAGATATTCCATCTTCTGTGTAAATTGGTCATTCTATACTTGTATTAATAATTCTGTTCCTTTTTCCACAAAAGATAGTCTTTATATTCTTAAGGCTAGAACAGGTCTCTGGCCTCCAGGTCATCTATACCAAAAATGGCAAGATTCTCTGAGCATGATGCTTCCCCAATATACTATTGACAATCTTCTGAAAAGAACTAAACATGATTGGATTAATCATTGCAGCTGTCCTAGGAATCATAGCTATACTTGCAACTACCATGAACACTGGAGTTGCACTTCAGCAAAGCATTCAGACTATGGACTTTGTTAATAATTGGCATTCTTATTCGTCAAAATTGTGGATCACCCAAAGACAAATAGATAGTGAAATTAACGCACAACTGACTGATTTGCATCAAGAAGTTATTATATTAGGAGATCAAACTGTTAGTTTGCAACATCAAATTTTATGAAATGTGATTGGAATACAACTGGGTTTTATCTTATTCCTATACCTTATAATCATACTTATTTTCCATTGAAACAGTGTTAAAAGGCAATTTTTAAATCATGGTAATATGACTCAAGAAATATTAGACGTTCAACAGTACATTACTGATACTTTCCAGGAACAATTACAGGTATTAAGTGGTTCTAATTTACTGGAAATTATTACAGTTGGAATAAGTAACTTGAATCAAATCCAACACTTCAAAATATTTAGTGGTTTCACTGCTAAACTTACAATAATTGTATGATGTTTGCTATTTGTGTTTTGTATAGGCTGGAGAAGAGCTGCCTGAAAACATCAACGTGCTCACCAGCAATCAGCAATCTTCTCACTAATGTTACAAAAGATGCAAGCTAAACAGCAAGGGGGAAAAATGTAGATACTTCAGCAGTTCACCTCACTGCAATTCAGTTCCTGCTTAAGCTTAATCTATAGCCAAAACCAATCGAAGAGAAAATAACAATAGGTGCTACGTGTTGGAATCTGGTGTGAGTCATGAGCAGTGTGATAAGGACTGCAAACAGTTCTCACCATTCTTTCTAAGGCAAACGCAGATAAGGAACACACTGTGAGATTCACTTAGCCGGATGACTTGATAAGACATAAGAGGAACTTTAAGAGGATTAGTTTGCAATTGTTTAGCTTGATGATAAATCTTACCCTATAATCCTGTCTTTTTGCTTGCTGTAACTTAATGAGGGGAGCACTGACTTGGTGCTTAGTCTCCGGAGGAAGTCTAAGCCCTATGCATTAAATGTCATTCATCCTGACTCAGTTTCTCATTTTTGCATTCCCTGACTGCAACATTCTTCTGAGAGTTTTACAGTTTCATGAATTCCATTCAGGTTTGTGATCCATTTCAAGTTTACTTTTGTGTGTGGAGTTAGACAGTAACCCATTTCATTCTCTTACACATACCTGCCCAGTTTTGCCAACACCAGTTGTTGAAGAGGCTGTCATTTCCCTATTGTATATTTATGGCTCTTTATCATATATTAATTGACCATTGATGTGGGGGTTTATATCTGAGCTCTCTGTTCTGTTCTACTGATCTATGGGTCAGTTCTTATGCCAGTACCAAATTGTTTTGATTACTGTGGAATTGTAGTAAAGCTTGAAGTCAGGGAGTATAACAACCCCAGCTTTGTTCTTTCCCAGAATTGCTTTGGCTATTAAGGGTCTTTAATAGTCTATATGAATTTTAGAACTATTTGTTCTAATTCATGAAAAATGCTGTTGGCATTTTGATAGGGATTGCACTGGTTTTGTAAATTGCTTTTGGCAGGATGGCCATTTTCACAAAATCAATTCTTCCTATCCATGAGCATGGGATAAATTTCCATTTATTAGTGTCTTCTTTAATTTCTCTCATTAGTGTCTTGTAGTTTTCAGAGTATATGTCTTTCAATTCCTTCATTAAGTTTATTCCTGGTTATTTTATTCTTTTGATGCAATTGTAAATGGAGTTGTTACCTGATTCCTCTTTCTCCTAGTTCATTGGTAGTATATAGGAATGTAACAGATTTCTGTGTATTAATTTTCTACCCTGCAACTTTGCTGAATTCAGTTATTAGTTCTAGTAGTTTTTGATGTATTCTTTAGTGTTTTCTATGTATAGTATTATGTGATCTTCAAGTACTGAGTTTATCTTCTTCCTTACCACTTTCAATGCCTTTTATCTTGTCTTATTGCCATGGCCAGGACATCTAGTACTGTGTTGAGTAAAAGTGGTGAGAGTGGGCATCCTTGTCTTGTTCCTGATCATATAGGGAAAGCTTTCAGCTTTTCACTGTTAAGCATGATGCTGGCTATGGCTTTGTCATATACTTGCTCTCTATATACATTTTCTTTAATTTTTATCATGAATGGAAGTTGAATTTTTTCAAATGCTTTTTCAGTATCTATTGAGATGATCATGTAGTTTTTGTCCTTCTCTTTGGTAATGTGGTGAATGATATTGATGGAATTTTTAATATTTTACCATCGTTGCATCCCAGGAATAAATCCTACTTGATCATAATGGATGATCTTTTTGATGTAGTTTTGAATTCAATTAGCTAATATTTTGTGCAGTTTTTTTAAAATAATTTATTTTGGCATCATTAATCTACAATTACATGTGCAATATTATGGTTATTAAACTACCCCCTTCATTAGGTCCCCCCCACCAACCCCATTACAGTCACTGTCCTTCAGCGTAGTTGTGGAGTATTTTTGCATCTGTGTTCATCATAGATATTGGTCTATAATTTTCGTTTTTTGTGGTCTCTTTGCCTGGTTTTGGTATTAGAGTGATTCTGGCCTCATAGAATGAGTTTGGAAGTATTCTCTGCTCATCTACTTTTTGCAGTACACTGAGAAGTATTGGTATTAGCTTTTCTTTAAATGTTTGGTAGAGTTCAGCTGTAAACCCATCTGGAGATGGATCTGTGTTTTTTGGTAGTAGTTTTATTAACAATTCATTTTCATTGCTGGTAATTAATCTGTTCATATTTTCTGCTTCTTCCTGTGTCAGCCTTGGCAGATTGTATTTTTCTAGAAAGTTATCCATTTCTTCTAGGTTGTCCAGTTTGTTGACACATAACTTTTCATAGTATTCCCTAATAATCATTTGTGTTTCTGTGATTTACAATGTGATTGTTCCTTCTTCATTTCTAATTCTATCTTACTTTCTCTTTTTTTCTTGATAAGTCTGGCTATAGGTTTACATATTTTATTTTCTCAAAGAACCAACTCCTGGTTTAACTGATTTTTTTCTATTGTTTTGTCCTTCTCAATATTACTTATTTCTGCTCTGATCTTCATTATGTCCCTTCTTCTACTGACTTTTGGCCTCATGTATTCTTTTTTAGTTTCTTTAATTGTGATATTTAGATTATTTATTTAGTATTGTTCTTGTTTTTTGGAGATAAACCTCTAGTTAATTGCAGGTATTAACTTTTTAAATTTTGTTAAAACTCACATGTGAAGTAATTGATTTCTGTACTTTTGTTAGGTGTTTTTTCATTAACAACTCAATTTTTTAGTAGTAACCAGTTTGTTCAAATTTTGTATTTCTCCCTGATTCAGTTTTAGAAGACTGCATGTTTCCCACAATTCATCGACTTTTTCTCTTCTGTTCTATTTGTTTTTATAGATTAATGTGATTTTTATAGAATTCTCATAATCCTTTGTATTTCTGTAGTTTTGGTTATAAGTTCCCCTCTTTTATTTCTGATTTATGAGATTATCTTTTCAGAGAGGGAATTTTTAGTTTCAATTATATTTTCTATTGTTTAGTCTCCATTTCATTTGTTTTTGATCTGGTATTTATTATTTCCTTCCTTTTACTATCCTTGAGCATTTTTTTCTTATTTCTTTATGTGTAATGTTAGACTGACTGACATTATTGTTTTCTGAGTTGGGTCTTCTTGGCTCAGAAGTCCTTAGAAATGCATTTGCTGACTCCCAAATATGTTTGAAATGTAAAGTTGTGTTTGTGTTTCTGTATTCATTTGCCTACAGGTATTTTATCTTTGATTTTTTTAACATTGTTTTTTAGTTAATATGTTGTTTGGACTCCATGTGTTTGTGTTTTTAACAGGTTTCCTTGTTTTAAGTAGGTGATTTCTAGCTTCATATTTTTGTGGTTAGAAAATATGTTTGATATAGTTTCAATCTTCTTAAATTTATTGAGTTGCTTTGTCACCTAATGTGATCCATCTTCAAGAATTTTCCATGTGAACTTGAAAAGAATGTGTAGTCTGCTGTTTTTGGATGGAATATTCTGTAAATATCTGTTGACTCTATCTGGTCTAATTGTTATTAAAATACACTGTTTTATTGTTCAATATACCCCTTAATGTAATTGGGGTATTAAAATCCCCTGGTATTACTGTAGTACTATTTTCTTACTTTATGTCTGTTAATATTTTGAAAATATATTTAGGTGCTTCTATTATTTGTGCAGTTATTTACAATTATTATATCATTTTTAATTAAGGTATCATTAATATACTCTTATGAAGGTTTCACAAGAAAGCAATGTGGTTTTAATACATTCACCCATATTATTGAGTCCCCCCAATACCCCATTGTAGTCACTGTCTATCAGTAGAGTAAGATGCCAAAGATTCATTATTTGCCTTCTCTATGATACATTGTCTTCCCTGTGACTCCCGCACACCATGTGTATTAAACATAATACCCCATAATCCCCTTCTCCCTCCCTCCCTACCTACCCTCCCACACCCTTCCTCTGTGGTAACCGAAAGTCCTTTCCTGGAATCTGAGTCTGCTCTTGTTTTGTTCCTTTATTTTGGCTTTGTTGTTTTACTCCACAGATAAGTAAAATCATGTGGTGCTTGTCTTTCTCCACCTGGCTTATTTCACCGAGTATAATATCCTCCAGCTCCATCCATGTTGTTGCAAATGGTAGGATTTGTTTCTTTCTTATGGCCGAATAGTATTCCATTGTATATCTGTACCAAATTTTCTTTATGCATTCATCTAGGCATTTGGGTTGCTTCCATATGTTGGCTATTGTAAATTATGCAGCAATAAACATAGGGGTGCGTATACTTTTGAAGTAGTGATTTTTTTTTTCTCTGGCTAAGTTCCCAGAAGTGAAATAGCTGTATCATATGCAATTTATAAGCTTAGTTTTTTGAGGAGCCTCCATACTGTTTTCTATAGTGGGTGCACCATTTATAAATCCACCAACAGTGTAACATGTTTCCCTTTTCTCCACAGCCTTGAAATTTATTTCTTGTATTTTGAATAGTGGTCATTCTGAGTAGTGTGAAGTGATATTTCATTATGGTTTTGATTTTCATTTCCCAGATTATTAATGATGTGAAGCATCTTTTCATGTGCTTTTTGGCCATTGGTATTTGAAAAATACCTAGTCAGGTTCTTTCCCATTTTTTAATTGAATTATTTGGTTTTTTGGTGTTGAGTTGTATGAGTTCTCTGTGTATTTGGATAGCACCCCTTTATCAGATATATCACTTGCAAATATGTTCTCCCACATGGTAGGTTGATTTTTAGTCTGTGCATGTAGTTGAGTCTGAAATACATTTATTTTAGGCAGCATACAGATAGATCTTGTTTATTTATCCATTCTGTCACTCTATGTATTTGATTGGTGCATGTAGTCCATTTACATTTTTTCAATAAGTTTATTTTGATATCATTAATCTACAATTAAATGAGAAATATTATGGTGATTACACTACCCCCTTCATCAGGTTCCCCCCCCAACCCCATTACAGTCAATGTCCATCAGCGTAGTGAGATGCCACAGAGTCACTACTTGTTCTCTCTGGGTTGTACAGCCCTCTCCGTGCACACCGAACATTACATCTGCTAATCGTAAGGTCCCTTCTTCCCCCTTGCCCCTCCCTTCCCACCCATCCTCCCCAGTCCCTTTCCCTTTGATAACTATTAGTCCGTTCTTGGGTTCTGTGAGTCTCCTGCTGTTTTGTTCCTTCAGTATTTTTTTTTCCTTAGTTCTTATACTCCACATATGAGTGAAATCATTTGATACTTGTCTTTTTCGGCTTGCCTTATTTCACTGAGCATAATACTCTCTAGCTCCAACCATGTTGTTGCAAATGGTAGGATTTGTTTTCTTCTTATGGCTGAATAATATTCCATTGTGTATATGTACCACCTCTTCTTTATCCATTGATCTACTGATGGACACATAGGTTGCTTCCATTTCTTGGCTATTGTAAATAGTGCTGCAAAAACATAGGGGTGCATCTGTCCTTTTCAAACTGGGCTGCTGCATTCTTAGGGTAAATTCCTAGGAGTGGAATTCCTGGGTCAAATGGTATTTCTATTTTGAGTTTTTTGAGGAACCTCCATACTGTTTTCAACAATGGTTGAATTAATTTGCAGTCCCAAGAGCAGTGTAGGAGGGTTCCCTTTTCTCCACATCCTCGCCAACATTTGTTGTTGTTTGTGTTTTTGATGTTGGCCATCCTCACTGGTGTGAGGTGATATCTCATTGTGGTTTTAATCTGCATTTCTCTGATGATTAGCGATGTGGAGCATCTTTTCATGTGCCTGTTGGCCATCTGAATTTCTTCTTTAGAGAAGTGTCTATTCATGTCCTTTGCCCATTTCTTAATTGGATTATTTGCATTTTGTTTGTTGAGGTGTGTGAGTTCTTTATATATTTTGGATGTCAACCCCTTATCGGATATGTCATTTATGAATATATTCTCCCATACTGTAGGATGTCTTTTTGTTCTACTAATGGTGTCCTTTGCTGTACAGAAACTTTTCAGCTTGATATAGTCCCACTTGTTCATTTTTGCTTTTGTTTCCCTTGCCCGGGGAGATATGTTCATGAAGAAGTTGCTCATGTTTATGTCCAAGAGATTTTTGCCTATATTTTTTCTAAGAGTTTTATGGTTTCATGACTTACATTCAGGTCTTTGATCCACCTTGAGTTTACTTTTGTGCATGGGGTTAGACTGTAGTCCAGTTTCATTCTCTTACATGTAGCTGTCCAGTTTTTCCAACACCAGCTGCTGAAGAGGCTGTCATCTCCCCATTGTATATCCAAGGCTCCTTTATGAAATATTCATTGACTGTATATGTTTGGGTTAATGTTTGGATTTTCTATTCTGTTCCACTGATCTGTGGGTCTGTTTTTGTGCCAATACCAAATTGTCTTGATTACTGTGGATTTGTAGTAGAGCTTGAAGTCAGGGAGCGTAATTCCCTGTTTTATTCCTCCTTCTCAGGGTTGCTTTGGCTATTCGGGGTCTTTTGTGGTTCCATATGAATTTTAGAGTTATTTGTTCCAGTTTATTGAAGAAAGCTGTTGGTAGTTTGATAGGGATTGCATTGAATCTGTAGATTGCTTTAGGTAGTATAGCCATTTTGACAATATTTATTCTTCCTAGCCAAGAGCATGGGATGAATTTCCACTTGTTAGTGTCCTCTTTAATTTCTCTTAGGAATGTCTTGTAGCTTTCAGGGTACAGGTCTTTCACTTCCTTCGTTACGTTTATTCCTAGGTATTTTATTCTTTTTGATGCAATTGTGAATGGAATTGTTTTTCTGATTTCTCTTTCTGTTAGTTCATCGTTAGTGTATAGAAAAGCAACGGATTTCTGTGTGTTAATTTTGTATCTTGCAACTTTGCTGAATTCAGATATTAGTTCTAGTAGTTTTGGAGTGGAGTCTTTAGGGTTTTTTATGTACAGTATCATGTCATCTGCAAATAGTGACAATTTGACTTCTTCTTACCAATCTGGATGCCTTGTATGTCTTTGTTTTGTCTGATTGCCGTGGCTAGGACCTCCAATACTATGTTGAATAACAGTGGAGAGAGTGGGCATCCCTGTCTTGTTCCCAATCTTAGATGAAAAGCTTTCAGCATCTCACCGTTAAGTATGATGTTAGCTGTGGGTTTGTCATATATAGCCTTTATGATGTTGAGGTACGTGCCATCTATACCCATTTTCTTGAGAGTTTTAATCATGAATGGATGCTGAATTTTGTCAAATGCTTTTTCAGCATCTATGGAGATGATCATGTGGTTTTTGTTCTTCTTTTATTGATGTGTTGGATGATGTTGATGGATTTTCGAATGTTGTACCATCCTTGCATCCCTGGGATGAATCCCACTTGATCATGGTGTATGATCCTCTTGATGTATTTTTGAATTCGGTTTGCTAATATTTTGTTGAGTATTTTTGCATCCACGCTCATCAGGGATATTGGCCTATAGTTTTCTTTT
>JAVSCE010018337.1:0-12939 GCA_032199065.1 Smutsia gigantea
GGGAAAAATGGATCCAACCAAAAGCTCTCAGTAACAGTCATGAAAGGTTGTCTGTACATAGCAATGAACATTCACCTAATGGTTAATGGAGATTCCACTAATCTTCCCAAAGAGGAGGTAGAGACAATAGATATAATTTCTAAATTGAAAGAGGATTTGCAACAATAGAGTTACTAAAATGATCACTGCCAAAATTACTGACATTTTTAAGTGTATTAAAATTTACTTAGAATAATGTCAAGAATTGTATGCCAGAAGATATTACATTATTTCTATTGTGCATAGTCTGCAATGAAAATATTGCACAAATATTATCACATGTATATGAAAATAAAATGGGAAAAAAGAATGGAACTGATACAATTTAGGAGAAATATGGGGATATCATAATCCTGAAGAGAATATAGAAAAGTACATAAACTATGATAGTTTAAGAAATTACGATTAGAAAAAATATGGTAGATGCTTGTGCTTTCTTTTAAAAATAGGAATTTCTAAACAGTAAAATTACTTGGTTGCTATACAGAAAAAAATCTCGAAGGACATAGCTCTTTGCTGACATATTCATCATCCTTGTAAGAATTATCCTATAATATATTTGACAGTTTTATAAATTAAAAAAAAGAACAAAACTCTGATGGACTATTTGTACTTCATCTTTAGGAAACTCTAAGGCTGAAGACTCTTCCTTGACTAAGGTTATAAAGTTTGGAGCAAAAGAGCAGAAAAATGCAAGTCAGTCATATATAGTACTTGATATTTCTATTTCCCTGAAACAACTTCTTGTTTTTTTTTATTAAAGAAAATATTTTGTAAGTATTTTTCCCCTTCCACACCCTCAATGTCCATTCCCTAGTATTCAACAACTTAAATTTTATTTAAAAACACTGTTCTCTCTCCTACTAGGTAAGAGAAGATGAACAGATGAAGTCACAGTCATTATGCTTCTTAATATGATGCCTTATAAACATTTTTGTAAGTACTGTAATTAAGAAAAGCTATTATCAGCAAATAGGAGTATTTCTCAAAATCAACTGTCACTGACAACTATTGACTTTATTGCCCCCTTTCTCCCATCCTCCAGACAAGTTCTTTCCATATATTTCTAGGTGCTTGATTGAATGAGAAAGAGGCCCTGTGGTATGTATAGTTTGCTTCTTGTATCCCCAGTTGATTTCTAAGATTCTTTTATTGCCATACTCATTTTGACTCATTTCTCCATTTTGAGTCACATTTCTTATAAAGGAGTCATAATAGGTAATTTTTGACATATGCACACTAGGATAAGTCAGTGTATATCTAATATTTCTCTGTTGCCTATATTCTGAAAAGATCCTACAATATCTCACCAAAGGAATTTTGGATAACAACTTTGATCAAGTTCAACTATGTAACATTACTGAACTCCTGAGTCTGGCAGTTAACCCTTATCCCCAGTCTGGGTGCCTGGGGTGTTTTCCATGCTTACCTTGGAAATAGATTCCTCTGCTGGTTTATTCACTACCAAGAGTCATTGAGCTCTTTTGCCCTGGAATTTGGTTGTAATTGTACCTTCTGTGGACTGAATTGTGTCCCTTCCACATTCATATGTTGAAGTCCTAACTGCTAATGTGACAGCGTTTGGAGATGGGTCCTTTCAGAGGTAACTAGGTTTAGAGAAAGTCACGAAAGTGGGGCTTTCATGATGAGATTAATGCTCAAAGAAGGAAAGACATCAGAACGTTTGCTTCCACTCTCTGCCATGTTGAGTACCCACCCATAAGGTGACCATGTAAGCCAGGAACAGAGTCCTTACCAGGCACCTGAATCAACCAGCACCTTGACCTTGGACTTCTCAGCCTCCAGAACTGTAAGAAATATTCCTGTTGTTTATAGGGCATCTTCCATTTTCTTTCTCACCTGGATTGTAAAGAATCCATCAAGGCCAAGTTTATTTCCTGCTGTTTTATACACTTGTCAGGTCTCCTGAACTCAAGGTGCTTTTTCCCTTTTAAACAGTGAAAAAGTTATGCCTGTTCCAGTAATTTGATGCTAAGGTGTTTCCCTGTGTTAATATTTCTTGTGCAAGTGGATCTGCAAATAGAATGTTCCTAGAGCAGTGTGTATGTATATGTTTGTACATGTGTGTGTGAATAATACAAAGATTTCTTTAATGACTAGGACGTTGAAAGCATTTACTCCTCATTTTCTTAATCTTTAAGGAAGATTTTTACTAAGTAAAACTGCTAACCATTTACTAGTCAATGAATTAACCAATATATCTAGAAGACCGAACTAATTGAAAATCACCAAGAAATGTTTTTAGAAGGCTGGAATTACTCAGACTGAAACAGAAAGGAGGTACGCACTACCTTGTTAATGACTTGCCTGAATAGAGTGGGTCTTTATATGTAGACTTTTACATACATAATAATAAATAAGAGGTATGGGTTTTGGAGTAAGACATACCTGGATTTGATACACAACCCTCCTGGGCATTGGACAACCTGAAGCCATAGTTTCCTTATTTTTACAATGGCATTAAAATAGTATTTACCTCATGGGGTTCTCCTGAGGATCTCTGGGTATGAGAGTCAGGCAGCAAGGAGTCTTTGATGACTCTTCACATTATTATTTTGTAGTTGTTTGAATGAGATAGACATTTAAAGGATCAGAGTTCTTGTAAACAGCCAATGCTGCTTAATTTGCCTAAGGAGCCACCCCAAATACAATATGTAGCCCCTTTGCAGATATGATTCTTGGTTCTTGTTAGTTCTCATTAAGTGTTTGGATTTTAAAAGTCCATATTTTGTAAAGCCCCATGTGGTGAAGAGTTTGGTTAATCACATTCTGAGCATGGTGCTTGCTAATATTCTCTATAAAGCCTTAGCTGAACATTATTTTCTGGAAGCAGATTTATTAGGGCAATGAAGAGCATATACTGATGCTTGGTAGCATAAATATCTCTTTATTGGAATAATTACAAGAGAGTTAGGAATTGGGAATATTGATTGCATTTATTTAGTCTTTTGATATGGCCAAAATATTAAAAGCCATCAAACACTAGCATTGCCCTTTGACAGCATCATTTAATTCTAGTTATGGGGAAAATTGTGACATAAACAAAAGCAACACGACTTATCTATCCTAATTAGGATATTTTCTACAGTGAGTGAAATACCTCCTTCCTTCAAATATTATAAAAGCACTAGCCAGACTAATAAAAGAGGGGAAGAACATTTAGGTTAGCAGAAAGTAATGTAGCTGAGAGCAAAAGATATCCACACAAGACACTGGGCCAAAACAAGAGACCAAAATAGACTTTTTAAGGTGGGAAATGGCTGCTAAACATCTTTGTTGGCTCTGAAATAGTGTTGTTTCACAAAACAGTGTTTGTAGATTAGCATTATTCCTTGAAGAATTTGGACCTGTGCTGTCCACTAGTCATAGGTGTCTACTTAAATATAAGTCAAATGAATTAAATAACATTTAAAAATGAGTTTCTCAGTTACACTAGCTACATTTCAAGTTCTCGGTTGTCATGTGGCTTAGTGGCTGGTATGTTGGGTTCAGCAGCCACAGAGCAGTTCCATTATCATAGGAAGGTCTGTTGAACAGCAATGGGACAGTCAGTGTATCCCACTCGCTCTAATTATGGGTCTAAGCCTTCAGAAAGCCGGGCCTAGATTGATAATAGAAAAGAAAATGCAAGAGATCTCTGCATATTTGCAGCCCTTTCTGTATGTTTGATTTTATGCCAATGAAACAGTTTTCTCATCAACCTTATACACACAGAACTATCATGTTCTTAAGTATATGTAACCTAAGATAGTGATTCTGTCTCAGTCGGAGCTCTCCAGTTACACATCATTGATGGTATTAATAGGAGTTTAGGAATAATTACTAATTAGAACAAAGTTATTCATGAACTATTTTCAGAAGGGTGCAAAAGCAAGTAATTTGATTTTTTCTCCTACGACTACTCCTCAAACCCATTCTGTCGGCTCTTCTTTCCATTCCCTTGTATAATACCTCAAGTAGAGCCATTAATGACAGTCCTCATTTTCAGATATTAAAGGTCCATTGCATTATAACTCAAAACTTGAAATGCTCGTCCATTTAATTCACGGCTCCTCACCTTGTCTCAGCAGTAGCATGGTCCATGCCCCAGGCCGGGATTAACCGGCCTTCCGTGGGAAAGGAGGGTAAAATGATGTTTACTCTCTCCTGTGCTTCACCAGCTCATTCTCCTCTAACTGTTATTTCTGGCTTCTTCACAGGCAGGAACAGGGACAGGGCAAATGTGCAATAAGAGAAAGTTTCAGGAAGAAAACGTCATTAGATCCTCTGATGGCAAATGCCTACAGGCAAGCCTTTTCCCTCTTTGGACAATTTGTGGGTTCTCTGACCATCGCACACTGATCCTCTGGCATAGATCATGCCCTTCCCTTTGCTTCTAATGACTCGCTCCTCCACCCTTGCTCTGGTGGTAAACTTTGCACAGCCTCTTTCTGTGGGGTTGCCTTACTTTCACAAGTAGTTCTTTTGGAGAAACCGTTTGGAGAAGCTAAAATTAGATTCTTCACTTTGCCCTTTAGTCCAAACTCAGGAAGTGTAGGTCACTCCCACTATACATTGTCGTCTTTCGCTGTCATCAAAGCCATCCGTGGCTAGCCTTTAACCTCTAGATTTATCCAGGCAACAATGTTCCACAAATACCAAGAGTCTCAAGGACAATTTCATCACACTCCACCTTGTGGAAGCATATACTGAAAATAGGAGTTTCTGCAGTGCTTCACACTGAATGACAGTCCATTCTGGGGACTAGTCACACTATCTGTGGTTCTTTAGAGGTAGTTTTACTTGGAATATGCAGGGAGTAGGAACCTCGGGAAAACACTCTCAGACTCTTCCAAGAAATTCATACTTTCCAGTCCCCTGATTGTGCTCTCTTCTTACATACAAGACATTGAACCAGTTTCCTATCTTCAATCCCTTGATGAAAGTTCTAGATGTGGTTTAACCTCTCTTAGACAAGAACCTATAATCCATGTTAGTTACAATATTTCAGCTGAGATGAAGATGAATTCTATTGTATTTCAAGTGGATAAAATATCTATCCTAGTGAAGGCTGCACATTCATTCAATAAAATAATATTTATTGAAATACAACTATGAACCAGTATTTAAAATACTTAAAATATGTAAACTGCCTAGCACACTATAGGAACTTGAACGTGTATTGCCATTACAGTTGTAACCTCTAAAACTGTAAACTCTCAGATTTATGCTTAATCTCCATATCCTTTTTGTTTTCACTAAGTATTTCATTCAATCTGTTGACCTTAAATATTTTTTTCTATGCTAGTAATTTCCAAATTTATATCTCAATCCAAAAATTCTACTCTGGTTCTGGCTTCATATGTTAAGTCTTATCTCACATGTCGTCTTGAATATTTCACAGGTGTTTCAAACACTAATTTCAAAATGAAATTCTTAATACACTGCCCTCCTTGCTAACCTGTTTTTTCCCAGACTTCTCCATCTGAGCAATTAGTACCACCATCTATCATCTATCTGGATATTTAAGTCAGCTATCTTCTTTGATTTCTGCTTCTTCCCTAATATTCCCACCCCTGGTACCAGATCCATCTCAAATTGTTCATTTCTTCCTCTAAAATAGCTTGATCTTTTTCTCAGTATCTCCTTTGCCATCACATTAGTCCAGAGTACTATCATATTTCATGTGGCCTGTACATCAGATGCTCTGATGACTTCAACACTGACCCTCTCAAATCCATGCTACACAGAGCTATCTGTGACTTTTTGCAAAGATAAATAGGAACATGCTGCTCCTTTGCTTAGATCCTTCCAGAGGCTTCCCATTATACTTCCAAAAAATCTAAAGTCCTTATCATGGCCTACAAATTCCTGAATAATCTCTGGCTCCTGCTGCTTTTTAAGACTCATATATTTTTTGTTGCCTGCTTGTCTGCTACCTCTAGCCATGCTAGGTTCTTTCAGTCTTAGCGTCTGTCAAACTATTTCCTGCTTTGGAGATTTTGAACATTCATTTCCATCTAATTGGAACATATTCTTCCTATGTTTTGTGGCTTGCCTTTAAAAAAAAAGTCCTTTAGATCTCAACTTAAATATTATTTCTGTCAAGGTCTTCCTAGATGACAGTCATCTTTGCTATCAAACCCTTTACCCTTTTCATTTACTTCAGGATGATGAAAATTAGTCATAACTATATTTTGTTTGTTAATTTTTTCCACTCGTCTGTAAGTTCCATTTTAACACTATATTTTATTTATCTATTCCACTAGTCTGTAAGATACATAGAACAGAGAACATATCTGATTTGTTTATCTTTGTATTATACTACCTAGGATAATGTACATGCTTAATAAGTATTTGTTGAATAAATGATTGAATGCAGGGATGGTCAATAGCTATTTTTTCCAGCTATTAAGTTATAAAAAGCCTTGATTTAAAAAAATCTAGTTATTACTGAATTATTTTCTGCCAAGCTTAATTTTTTTTTAGATATTAGGAAAACAAGAGGACTTTGGAGTTCCAATGTTGATAAACAGTGGCTTAGTTTAATCATATCTGCAGGAAATATCCAGATTTAGAGATTCACCAAGAAAAGACAATAATCTACCTAATTAGAATTTAGATAGGAGTAAAACAAGATGGGAGAAAATACTACAGAGTTGACTAAGCATTTTTTTTAATGTTTAAGTGTAGACAACTAAGTTGTCACAGTGTTATTCTAGTCCAAAAGCAACTCTGGTCTTAAGCAAAAAAAGAAAACAAACAAAAAAAGTCTTAAGCAAAAAAAGAAAACAAACAAAAAAACACCTTTTCTACATTTCTAATCCTATCCTGTATCATTGGATTCTCCCCATCCTGAAAGCTGAGACAGCAGTTGAAGGGGAACTTGGCCAACAGACCGTTGATCAGGAAGCAGCTAACATATATTAACAACAAAAAAACACTGGGGACTAGGAATAGGCAAAAATGTGGCAAATGTAGTAGGTGAAGTTAATTGTCTAAGTGTCCCTGAGGACACAAGGCAGATGCAATAAACTCGTCACTACTTTACAGTTAAATGGAAACCATATCTAAGAGTTCACCAATGATTATTTATAGAGTGAGAGAGAAGTATTTGCATGAGATTGTGTAGAAGCAAAGAGGAAGAAGTGGTAGAAGAGTGTGTTCCTCAAAGAGAAGAATAGAGGAAACAGGAGATCTAAAAAAGTATGCACACAGGGGAAAAAGGAAATTGGAGAATGGTACTATAAAAATTAGTTTTTAATTTCTCTCAAGTATCTTTTGGCTAGAACATAGATTCCAATTTCCTAGGATATAGCCTAGAAGTTCATAAGCCATTTTAAAACAGATGGATAGGTGGCTGAATGATAAAATGGATAAACAATGGGTTGGAAATAATACAGCAATAAGGGATGGCAAATATGTGGCACTAGGACTGGTATTCCCTCTCCCACCCCCAGTACCTACGCAAATGTCACTAGCCATTCATACTATTCTTTCCTGCTAATGTTGGATTTGGACTCAATCTTTAAAGCTTTCTCAACAGTGTTCCAAGCTCCCTGTGCTAATGTGTGGGAAATCTTAATTTCAGTTTCTTTTATAAGCAATTGAGAAAGCAAAGAGTAGAGGCTGGTCCTCACCTTTCAAGGACAATGTATATTTCTAATTATGTGCTTGAGTATTGTTACTTGGTATTTTAGCTATAGCTGGGTGAAAGAGATAGTAATACCTCTTTGATTGTGCTCTGAATCCCAACTAACTTTGGATAAATCACTGACTATATTCCCCTAGATGTGTAATCACATGAACTATCTCCTGACCCACATGAAACATTTGATTAAGTTTTAAATCTGTTACTGTTTTTCAAAATGGAATGTTATACAAACATATGCGTTTTTCTTTATGCAGCTGAAAATTATTATTCCCATATACCTTTGTCTTTTTATGACATGTAGTAATGAGAGAAACACATTTGTTTGTTTAAGGTAATTTGAGTTATTTATATCAAGTACAGGATAAATTATTGGTCATTTTCTTCGCTTTATTTACTTGCTACTGAGAGATTATACAATTTGGCAAGCTCTGCAGAGTAACATCAGTGATGATCCAATGAGTGGGATGAGATGGAAGCCTCCCATTCACCAGTCCTACTCTCAAAGCAAGATCTGAGACCTTCTGTTTGAAAGGCTAGAGTAATACTCTCCCCTTATTCCAGATATCAACAAACAACAAAAAGCCAAATATTTTCTAAAATCCTCTTAAATGTCTCAGATCAGGACTGTCAGCTGAGCCTATTGTTGCTTAGAGATTTAGAGGTTTCAGGGGAGAGTCCAAGAGAAGAAACACTGTCTGCTTTAACAGCTCTGACTTGAAAAAAATTTTTTTTCTCAGCCACCTCACAAGCAAGAGGCATCTGTCTAGGGATGAGACAAAGAGGTGTCAGAACAAAACTATGCATCAGAATGTGACTTAAGGGAAAAGACTATTCATATTTAGAAAAATAAAGTAATTGAAGTCCATAGAATGAAGACTAGGACAGACATTATATATGCTAACAGAGATAACTGGGCTCAGTGAGGCATATCTTCAAGGGCTCATATGCCTCACATTCTACTCCCAGGGCTGTGCTGTTTGATTTGTTTGCTTATTTTTTAATTTAATTTATTTTGTGACAGTTTGGTGGTTATCATTTAAAAGGCTTTCTATTTTAGTATACAGGGAATGCTAGTGCTCAAGAAAGTGAAAGTCCTGTTGATGGCCTCCAGCAGGGCTGAGGTTCCCTGACCAGGGATGGGGCAGGGCTGGGAGCCACCCACAGGCAGTGCTTCGTCTGCCAGGTCAGAAGGTACTGGTCCCTGCTCATGCAGAGTCTTACACTATCAAAAAGTATAACTCTACCTGCTGTTCCCAATACTGCTTTGTATTTCAGGGAAATGAACAGCAGGTCTGCTGGTAAAAAGGCTGGAGATTCCTGCACTAGATCCTTTTTGCCAATAAAACTTCAGCTGCAGCCAGTGATGATGAACTGGGATTGACCATTTTCTTTAATATCCATCTTGCAGAGGTTTAAAGGGGAGGGAAGTGAGCTAAGTGAGATGATATGAGAACTGGTAGATAAAGGCATAATTAGAGAAACTACAACCCAGTTAAAATTCACTATTCTTATTTCTTACTTACATGCCTCATCTCATGTCTCACAGGAGTTGTCCTCCTTTTCCCATCTTTTTTGTTTTAATGTAATGAAATGTTTAATAGAATATTTAGAATCATAATCCTTATTGTGGTTTCAGAAAATACTTTATGTATGACCTAATGGCAAATGATAAAAACCAAATATTTAATAATTTCCAGTCAATTCCTGTGTTCAGGGTTCAGCTACGCATGAACTTTCCAGAAGTTAATACGTAGTCAAAGTGGAACATTAGTTCTCTTTCTCTTTCCTTTAGCCCATCACTTCCTCATTGTCATTTTATCATTTCTTATTCCATTGCCATTTCTATCAAAATGAAACTTCTAATTTAAGCTCATTACTTCTAGATAAAAACAAAAAAAATGATATGTAACTTTAAGTACATAAAAAGAGAAACATCTTAGAGCACCTGAAAGGGCACTAAACTATAAACATAGGTGTGCTTCTTTTTAGTACACACACACAAATCTGTTTGAGTTTTATCACCGTGTATTCAAAGAAGATTCTTATATGCACTGGAAGACTTCAGATTTGCCCCCAGCATAATCAGTATGACCTCTATTGGAACTTCTGCTGGTTCAAAATAAGACAACTGTGAAAATTCCAGCAGTGTCTGATGGCATTAATTTATGAAAATGTCACTCTCTGACCTTGGCAAGTTGCAGTTCAAATTTTCAAAGAACATCTAGTTCTTAGAACTTCAAATTCCATGTTGTCATTGGAGGCCCATCAGCTTGCTTTTTTGTCCTGTGTTCCAGATCTGACATAGGCTGTCAATGTCAGGTTCAGGGAAAAGACATGCCAAAGAAACCAAGTCCTTTTTCATCTACATATATTCCTTGAATTTGTGAGCACCCACATATGCCCAATTCAAGGAATTCTAGTCAATTCTCTTTAAAAAATCACTGCTCATTGAAAGAAAATTAGTAAGTCATGTTGAAATCCAGGTTTTCCCTATGCTAATTATTATAAGCTGATTTTGTCTTGAATAGAATTCATGATCTCTGACCTAAAGATGTTTATAGCAAGTAGTGGACACTGACATTTCAAATCTGCCTATAATGTAGGTAGTAAATATAGCACTGAGTATGATTCCGAACAGGGTCAATCTCCCTTGTAAAAATGTCATGTGTGCTTCATTTAGATTCTGGTCTGGACATCAGTGCGGGTGGATCTTCCTCCCCTGATATCTGGAGGCAGAACACTGGGTGGAGTGGGATAAATGAGACTGAACAGAGCTCACTGACTTAGAGCTCATCTTTCATTGGAGCCTGGGCTATATTCTTTTCCTCCTCTTGTTCATGCACAGTATTCACAGGTCTTATTTAATATCCTAATTAATTTTATTTATAATATAGCAGCTAAGTAATGTATATTATATAGTACAGTATGACCACAGTGAGAAATTCATTTTATATAAAAACAGCATACAAAAATGTGTATATGGATATGAGCATGTAACCGAAATGGAAATTTCACAAAATAACACTTAACTTACTATATATGAGGTCTTTAATTTTTTGTGTGTTTTTATTTATTCAGGAAAAACATTCTTGGTTGAAATCCACTAATACATTACAACTTAGCTTTGAAAACACTAATAGTTGTCTAAGGAGCTGTAGTCTATTATATTACTAGTGGCAAACATGGTTTTTAAATCTAAAACAAAACATGTTTTAATTAAAATGTTATCAAAAATTATATTTCTTGTGCTGCCTGTTGTGGTTTGCTTTGACTGTAAGTATAGTGATTTTAATAAACATATTTTGGGTGTCAGAATGTTAATTTTAACTGAGTTGTTTTCTTTTTGACATTAGGTATTTCAATGGAAACTTTTAAGGAGATTGAAAAGAAGAGGGTTTGAAAATCTCTTAAATGATTTTCACAAAGGTGTGGTAAAGTGACCAGAAAGTAAGAAAAATGCTCATCAAGTTCAAGGATTCTTAAGCAAATCATTTGTAATTTTCTCAGTTTTTTTTTTAATGTTACCTGAAGGTACAAGATTTTAACTATTAATTTAATGTGTATGGAAAAATTCCCACATAGATCATACATAGAAGTATAAATGGTAGGACATTTTTATATGAAAGGCCCTCAAAATAATGATTTTGTAGAGGAAACTCTAATCTGAGGAAGATTAAGTCTTTGGATCAAAAACCGGGTAGCAGAGAAATAGGCCTGGAATTCTTACTTCCTCATCCATAGTGTGTTGTGTTTCCACTACAGGAATAGTTCCCTGTCTTGCCAGATTATTTAGGGTGCTTATTAAAAATGAAAATTTCTAAATACTGTTCCAGAAAATTGTGAGTCAGTAAAACTGGGATGAGACCCAGGGATTTGCATTTTTAACAATCATTCTAGATGATTCTTACATTCAGGCAACTTTGGGAATCACTGCCTCTGATTACTTTAAGACTGGATGATTTGTTTCTGCCACAATACAGACTATTTGTGGCTAAATGTAAAAATGACAGTTTCAGTTAAAGTGCAGTGTATTTCCCACTGTCCCATACGCCTGTGAAGAAAGCTAAAAACCTTCAATGTTTTGAATAAGCTGTTTGTTTTGCCCATTTAGAAATTAGTAAAGAACATACTAATTATAGAGATTTGAATTTAGCATAATAACAAATGTATACTTCTCATATGTTAAGAAGGTGATGGCCTGAAAATCACTTGGCTCACAGTCTTGCTTTTTATAAGACCTAACCCGCTGTCAAAAGCCGTGAAGACAATCCATTGCCAGCCTTCTCTTAACACTCCTTGACCTCTTCCCTTTTGGACAACTTTCACAATGTTGTCACTTCAGCCACATGTCCCCTAGGTCACAGCCCAAACTTTGCAATCATCTAGAGCTGCTATACATATGAAAACTTAAAACACTGCTCTTCCAATCTCTGCCTACATATCCCCATCCTTGCAGATGTCATCTACTTTCGATGTGCATCTTATTGATGGAGAACTTCAATTTCCTATCTCCCACTTTTCTGTTTCCTAGCTGTACTGCCCTGCACTATACTCTAGCTGCATTGGCCGCCTTTCAGATCCTTGAACCTGACAAGCTCCTTTCTTTACCTAGATCATTCTGTTATCTTTCATATGGTTTCCCCTTAAAACTTCAGATCCTTAACTTCAGTTTTCACACTCCTGAGGCATTTTTCATGACTACTTACCTGCAGGAGTTGACCACTTCCCCCACTAATTACCTTCTTTATATCCTATTGCTGCCCCTTCACAGCTCTTTTAACAAGCTGTATTTATTTTACATACATATTTGTTTACTTGGACTTTAATAGGCTATAAGTTCTGGGAGGGCAAGGACCATGATTTTTTTTACTATTTGTATTTCCTAACACCTATCATAACATTAGGTTTTAGTAGTTAGTATGTTCACCTGGACATAACATTTTTTCATACTAACCTATTACTTCCCCTATACTCTTTGTCTCAACAAAAGGAACATTTAGAAAGAAGATGAGCTGTTTCAGAGACTGCTTGGTAGAGCAAGCCAACATCTGCTCTGTTTCAGATGAGGATCTCAAACAATAAGAAATGCAGAGAAGAAAGACAGATTAAATACCTCATTCATCTACTAGGCAAAGCTAACTGTAAAATGTCTTAGGATGTTTAACTGTAATTTATTTTAAAGTACTATATTTATTTTAGTTGCTATTCTATTAGATGTTCAAATCATTTTTACTTATCCCAAACAT